>JAXIVJ010009496.1:0-15000 GCA_036785665.1 Chirona hameri | reverse complement strand
ACACACACACACACACACACACACACACACACACACACACACACACACACACACACACACACACACACACACACACACACACACACACACACACACACACACACACACACACACACACACACACACACACACACACACACACACACACACACACACACACACACACACACACACACACACACACACACACACACTATAAGACAAGATAGGCAGTGGCAGACTCCCAACTAAATATCAGGTACCATCAGCTCTCATGGCAGCCTGCAAAGTGGTACGAAAGCTGGGGCCGGTAGGATCCAGACGTGTGTTCAGTAGAGAAACACTACGGTAGCATAGCCTTCGTCGGCCGGACTCGGTGCGTATGCGTGGCAGCGTCCAGTTTCTAGCACGACGCGTGTCATGTTCATGTACATCAATGGCACGCGGGCCGATTGTATGACTCAGACATGCAGGCTCCTGATTCAAGATAACACCCTGCACAGCACATATCGTGTGAAAATCTATGAGTGGCTATGCCGTAAGCCATCCTAACAGTCTAATCGCATCCGATACATGTTCATTGCGTCGCCTACCGGATACTACTCGGGCACAAAAATTCACAATTTTCTGGATTCTTCGCACTTGGCTGGTTCCACACGATCCATAAACAGACAAACAGTGCACATCCCTATTCTATATCTCAGGAACGGCTGAACCGAGTGTGTTCAAATTTGGTGTGTGGTTAGGGACCTCTCATCCGCCAGTTTCCGACAAGTCAGGGGTGGGTGCCTCTGCACGCGCGCACGTCCACACCCCTATTCTGTAGCTCAGGAACGGCTGAGCCGATTGTGTTCAAATTTGGTGTGTGGTTAGGGACCTCTCAGCTCCACTTTCCCACAAGTCAAAGGTGGGTGCCTCTGCCAGACTTGTCAATGATTCATATTTGTCATGAGTCGATTCACAGTGATTCGCGGACCATAATGAATGATTCAATCATGATTCAATCACTCAACATTACCATAATGAATGATTCAATCATGATTCAATCACTCAACATTACCATAATGAATGATTCAATCATGATTCAATCACTCAACATTACCATAATGAATGATTCGATCTTGATTCAATCACTCAACATTAAAGGGAAGTGTCGACTCCTTTGTCTAACTCCTTTGATTTTGAATGTGCGACTCTAAGATTTTATGAGCGTGATAGGGGGGTCATGCTCTACCTGTGTGACAATTTGCATGCACATCAGAATAGTCTGCTGTTTGACCTTAAACATATGACCTGCTCTAAATCCTTTGATTTTAAATGTGCGACTCTTAAGACTTCATGAGCGTGATAAGGAGGTTATGTTCTACCAGTGTGCTAGTTTTCATGCAAATCGGAATAGTCCGCTGTTTGACCTTAAACATATCTGACCTGCTCTAACTCCTTTGATTTTGAATGTGCGACTCTAAGATTGTACCAGAATGATCACTAGGTCGTGATCTATCTGTGTACCAATTTTGAAGCCAATCCAAATAGTCCGCGAATGAATTTCCGAATGTGAATGTGAATGTGAGCCAATTGGACACGTGTGTTGTTTATTTTGATTATAAAATGATATTTATAATATTTATTATAATTGCAAATTCCAAGTTCCAAAAGAATTAATGACTTTACGTTTCACTTTTTTAAGCGAATAGAACATTTATTTTGATTTTGCATTAGGTATTATTTTTTTATAAAGCATGATGTGGAATAAAGCGGCGCCGATGCGACAGTAATATTTGGGACATGCGGAGGTCATGCAAATGTTTGTTTATGATTTAGTTTTTGATATGGTATAGCCTAGAAATTAGGAAAAGGTGGGTACCTTTTGATAATTTTTCGTGTGAAAAAGCTGTGCGTGTACTGTGTGGTTTATGAACCGAAGTATGAGTTAGTTACCTTTTCTAAGTGTTTAGGTACCTACCCCTAACCCTACCAGTTCCAAGGTATTTACCTAGTTAGGGCTGATTGAACAGTGGCTTTGTGCCCACTGGAGTTGGACACAAAGCCTCGCTTTCTTTACGCATAGATGATTTACAGGCTACAGCTCAGGACACAGAGCTGATATAATTGGCCATTAAGTGCCTGGTTTGTCCACAGGGCACAGATGAATGCTGGGCCGCTGGCATATTTTGTGGACAGTTTATGCTGTTCGACCAAAAATGAATGATTCTTTGAGCAATGAATGATTCAATCAGCCTATTTTATCTGTATGAATGATTCAATCAGTGACTCACAACAGGTTTGCGCATGAGGTGAATCGATTCATGAGTCATTCATTTGAAATAAGAATGATTCAATCAAAAGTAGTCGATTCACATTGAATCATTGACAAGTCTGGCCTCTGCACGTGCGCACGTGCGCACCCTTTTTTGTATCTCAGAAACTACTTTCCCGATCTAGTTGAAATTCCCCATACATTTCCTTCGCGCTCACTCGTTCATCGCCAACTACGGCGCCTTACTGGTTTGAAGATTTGGAAGTTTACTAGTTTAGTGTAAATAAAGAAATTACCTAATCCTATAGCAATTTCCTTTCAGTACGAGCACGTTGTGGCGTACACAATCATAACAACCTACAACTCCACAAGAATGTTTTGTATTACGATTGTCAGTAGGATAATCAAACGGCCGCTGACGAGCCGTCTCCAAAGATTAATTTTGGATACCTTCATTCGTAACGCTTTGGTTCTCCATAGGATGCGGACACGTGCATGACCGCCGGCCGTGGCACAGAGCAGCCGTAGCCTGCTCTGATATTGTGTGACCCGCGCCCTTCAACCTGCTCCGTCCTCTCATCCCAAGTCGTCCTGGGTATGTACCCTACCAGCATGCATGGATGTTAGAAATTGATGTTATTAAGCTGGAAATGTGCACTTTCTCGTTTTTCCACATTTTGCTTGAGACGATCCTATCACATCCTTGCCAGCTGCCACTGGATCAGCATGCATCTTGTTTGTGCGCTTTATCGATTAACGCCCACCGTCACAAAACACATGGAAAGATTGAAATTGGAACCCTCAAACGCATTCACATTCAGCCATTTTTAGCACATCCAGTCGGGACACCTGTGCATATGCTTCCTGAACAACAAACACTATGAAACTTCACAAGTTACAATAATGAATACTACGGGACGCCATTTGCGCCTGACATGACCTTGAAAAACAGGTCAAAGGTCACGGGTCATGTGACCAACAACTTAAAAATTTCAAAATGTGTCAAATTGTTCACAAGTAGGGTACTGAAAGTTGCATCGCAATCGGTTGATATTTACGCGAGTTATTACCGAAAAACCGAGGGGTGGTATCAACCCCCCCCCCCTTGCACTGGCGAGGGTTAAGAGCTGCATTCAGTATTATTTCTCATGGTTATGGTTCAGCACCGAGTGTTCAGCCTGAGATGATGTTGCGGTTAAGTTGTAAGGAATGTTTAAGCATAACTACAGCTAATAAGTAACAGAAAACAATGATCGTTTGTTGACCGCTAATTTGTGTACAGAAATATCTGCCTACAGCATATAATAAGCAAGAGGGGTAACAGGTGCATGTTGCATGTTTTGTCCGGCAGAAACCGCATCATTTCTCTGCTACTGCGGTCTGTACTGTGATTTGCTGATTGCTTGCTGCTGCACTATACTGCATGTTACTGGTCGCAATACCACTGTCTGACCCCTTTCCTCTGTTTTTATTTTATTTTCATTTTCTGTTTGAGTGAGCACAGAGCGGGGTCGCGAGGCGCGTTTTGGAGAATGTGCAGAGACGGAGGTGGGAACATCATATTTAGAACTTGCGTCAGCCTATTTCAGGTCCGTTTGTGTTGTACAGTTATGACACGGCCGCCTCCAAAACAGGTGTTTGTCAGTCATCAGCTCTCGACGTCATGCTGTTCAAACTATGTTTGTTTTAAACCAGTAAAACGTCTTTTTGGGACCGAGCTGGCGCGGTGTGGCAAAAGTTTTTCCTGACCAGGTTAAATTGCTAATGATCTCCTTTCTCGAATCCGCCAAAACGGAGTACGTCCTGAGCGCTGCATGCTTCATCGTATAAATGAGTTACCGAGCGGGCGCGAAGCGGCCGTGAGGTTTCTTGTCAACTTACTCGACCAGTAAAACGCCTTTTTGGGCGATGATCGAGCGAGCGCGCTCTGGTAAAGCTAAAACAGGTTTGAAATATGAAACGGTAAGGGAGCACACGTGGTAGTAACACAGTCATTTTAGTCCTCCAGGAAAATTGCCAGGCCTCAATGCATGCCAACATAAAAATTAAGTTGCATTAAATTGTTCATGATCTCCTTTCTCAAATTCGCCAAAAGGGAGTACGTCCTGAGCGATGCATGCTTCAGCGTATAAATCAATGATTAGAATAATACAGCCATTTTTTATTAAGAATAATTTTTGAAAGGATTTGTGTTCATTTCGACGTTCGCGTGTGCCAACTGCCACGTGCTGTGGTACCATCCATATCAGAACGCATCATACCAAAAACAAAATTGATTTGATGGACCTATCCAATGGTGAAAACCCAATCTCAATCGGAGCAGTGGTTGCAAAGTTATTGGCTTCCGAAAAGCGTCTGTATTGCCGGGTCGGGCCGGGTCGGGCCGGGTCAAATGTAAATTTGTCTAGTAAATTGACGAGAAACCTCACGGTCGCTTCGCACCCGCTCGGTAACAAATTTACATTTTACCCGGCCCGAACTGGTCCCAACCGGCCATACAGACGCTTTTCGGATGCTAATAACTTTGCAACTACTGCTCCGATTGAGATTGGGTTTCCACCATTGGATAGGACCATCAAATCAATTTTGTTTTTGGTATGATGCGTTCTGATAGGGGTGGTACCACAGCGCTTGGCACACGCAAACGTCGAAATGAACAAAAAATCATTATTAATCAAAAATGGCTATATTGATATAAGCATTAATTTATACGATGGAGCATGCAGCGCTCAGGACGTACTCCCTGTTGGTGGATTCGAGAAAAGAAATCATGAACAATGTAATACAACTTAATTTAGCTGTACCAGAGCGCGCCCGCTCGGTCATCGTCCAAAAGGCGTTTTACTGGTGCCTTAGATCATTCAAGCCATTTTTGAACAAGAATGAGTTTGGTTCATTTCGACGTTTGCGTGTGCCACGCGCTGTGGTACCACCCTTATAAGAACGCACGATATCAGAAACAATATTTATTTGATGGATCTATCCAATGGTGAAAACCCGATCTCAATCAGAGCAGTGTTTGCAAAGTTATTAGCTTCCGAAAAGCGTCTGTACGGCCGTGTCGGGCCGGTTCGGGCCGGGTCAAATGTAAATTTGTCTAGTAAGTTGACAAGAAACCTCACGGTCGCTTCGCGCCCGCTCGGTAATTATGAGTCTTTGTAACGAAATTTGGGTATCTGAAGGCCAAACATCCCCCCAAACTGAGCGGCTGAATCCGCCGCTGTGCAAGTGCAAGGGATGGTGATTGGAGATTCATGGTTGTATATGGATCAACCCTTACAGGCTCTAAATAATGGACGACACTTGAATTCCCCCCCCCCCCCCTCAGGTCCAAAACGCAACTCAGCTGACGACTTCAAGGTCAGTAGGGAAAGTGGTCCCTGCCGCTCCTATAGTTTGCATTGCAAGTGAAGACCATCTCCATCACGGCCAGAGGCCCCTGTGTCAGTCTGACAGGATCCAGGACCGGACTGTGTCAGTCTGACAGGATCCAGGACCGGACTGTGTCAGTCTGACAGGATCCAGGACCGGACTGTGTCAGTCTGACAGGATCCAGGACCGGACTGTGTCAGTCTGGCAGGATCCAGGACCGGGGTGTGTCAGTCTGGCAGGATCCAGGACCGGACTGTGTCAGTCTGACAGGATCCAGGACCGGACTGTGTCAGTCTGACAGGATCCAGGACCGGACTGTGTCAGTCTGACAGGATCCAGGACCGGACTGTGTCAGTCTGACAGGATCCAGGACCGGACTGTGTCAGTCTGACAGGATCCAGGACCGGACTGTGTCGGTCTGACAGGATCCAGGACCGGACTGTGTCAGTCTGACAGGATCCAGGACCGGACTGTGTCAGTCTGGCAGGATCCAGGACCGGACTGTGTCAGTCTGGCAGGATCCAGGACCGGACTGTGCCCCGTGTCAGTCTGGCAAGATCCAGGACCGGACTGTGTCAGTCTGACAGGATCCAGGGCCGGACTGTGTCAGTCTGACAGGATCCAGGACCGGGGTGTGCCCTGTGTCAGTCTGACAGGATCCAGGACCGGGGTGTGCCCTGTGTCAGTCTGACAGGATCCAGGACCGGGCTGTGCCCTGTGTCAGTCTGGCAGGATCCAGGACCGGGCTGTGCCCTGTGTCAGTCTGGCAGGATCCAGGACCGGGCTGTGCCCTGTGTCAGTCTGGCAGGATCCAGGACCGGGCTGTGCCCTGTGTCAGTCTGGCAGGATCCAGGACCGGACTGTGCCCTGTGTCAGTCTGACAGGATCCAGGACCGGGCTGTGCCCTGTGTCAGTCTGGCAGGATCCAGGACCGGACTGTGTCAGTCTGACAGGATCCAGGACCGGGGTGTGCCCTGTGTCAGTCTGGCAGGATCCAGGGCCGGGCTGTGTCCCCGTGTCAGTCTGGCAGGATCCAGGACCGGACTGTGTCAGTCTGACAGGATCCAGGACCGGGGTGTGCCCTGTGTCAGTCTGGCAGGATCCAGGACCGGGCTGTGTCAGTCTGGCAGGATCCAGGACCGGACTGTGTCAGTCTGGCAGGATCCAGGACCGGACTGTGCCCCTGTGTCAGTCCGACAGGATACAGGACCGGGGTGTGCCCTGTGTCAGTCTGGCAGGATCCAGGGCCGGGCTGTGTCCCCGTGTCAGTCTGGCAGGATCCAGGACCGGACTGTGTCAGTCTGGCAGGATCCAGGACCGGACTGTGTCAGTCTGGCAGGATCCAGGACCGGACTGTGCCCCTGTGACAGTCCGACAGGATACAGGACCGGGGTGTGCCCTGTGTCAGTCTGGCAGGATCCAGGGCCGGGCTGTGCCCCCGTGTCAGTCTGGCAGGATCCAGGACCGGACTGTGCCCCTGTGTCAGTCCGACAGGATCCAGGACCGGGGTGTGCCCCCGTGTCAGTCTGGCAGGATCCAGGGCCGGACTGTGCCAGTCTGGCAGGATCCAGGGCCGGACTGTGTCAGTCTGGCAGGATCCAGGACCGGGCTGTGTCAGTCTGGCAGGATCCAGGACCGGACTGTGCCCCGTGTCAGACTGACAGGATCCAGGACCGGGCTGTGCCCTGTGTCAGTCTAGTTGGATCCAGGACCGGACTGTCCCCCGTGTCAGACTGGCTGGCCGGACAGAGGACAGACCACGGACTGGGGACTTGCCGTGTCAGGCGGCAAAGCAGCACGTGATCAGTCCATCGCTCTGTCGACTGCAGGGGCTCCCTGTCTACTGACCGGATCGTACCCTACCGGTAACAAACAACTGCGACATGGCCCCTCTGCATCGGCCTCGCAGGGGCCGCGCCTAAGACGCTGTCTGCCCGCCATCTCCGCCCAGACTCTGTCTATCTGTCTGTCTGTCTGTCTGCCCGCCATCTCCGCCCAGACTCTGTCTATCTGTCTGCCTGTCTGTCTGTCTGTCTGTCTGCCCGTCATCTCCGTCCAGACTCTGTCTATCTGTCTGCCTGTCTGTCTGTCTGTCTGTCTGCCCGCCATCTCCGCCCAGACTATATCTGCCTGTCAGTCTGTCTGTCTGTGTGTCTGCCCGCCATATCCGCCCAGACTATATATGTATGTCTGTCTGTCTGTCTGTCTGTCTGCCCGCCATCTCCGTCCAGACTCTATATGTATGTATGTCTGTCTGTCTGTCTGCCCGCCATCTCCGCCCAGACTCTATCTGTCTGTATGTCCGTATGTCTGTCTGTCTGCCCGCCATCTCCGCCCAGACTCTATATGTATTTCTGTCTGTCTGTCTGTCTGCCCGCCATCTCCTCCCAGACTCTGAATGTATGTCTGTCTGTATGTCTGTCTGTCTGTCTGTCTGCCCGCTATCTCCGCCCAGACCCTGTCTGTTTCTCTGCCTGTCTTCCCGCCATCTCCGTCCAGACTCTGTCTGTCTGTCTGTCTGTCTGTCTGTCTGTCTGTCTGTCTGTCTGTCTGTCTGTCTGTCTGTCTGCCTGCCTGCCCGCCATCTCCGCCCAGACTCTATCTGCCTGTCTGTCTGTCTGTCTGTCTGTCTGCCCGCCATCTCCGCCCAGACTCTGTCTGTCTGTCTGTCTGTCTACCCGCCATCTCCTCCCAGACTCTGTCTGTCTGTCTGTCTGTCTGTCTGTCTGTCTGTCTGCCCGCCATCTCCGCCCAGACTATATTTGTCTGTCTGTCTGTATGTCTGTCTGCCCGCCATCTCCGCCCAGACTCTGTATGTCTGTCTGTCTGTCTGTCTGTCTGTCTGTCTGTCTGTCTGTCTGTCTGTCTGTCTGTCTGTCTGCCCGCCATCTCCGCCCAGACTCAATCTGCCTGTCTGTCTGTCTGTCTGTCTGCAGTGTGCCCCACTGCGTCCTCCGCCCCGCCCCCCGTCTGGCCACGCTGGCTGCAGATAGGTACCGTCTCAGACGGGGGTGGGAGGGGGGGGGGGGTGCAGATGACCCCGGCACGTGACTTATGGTGGCTCCACATAGTCTCATACATGAAGCAGCCTTGAGTGAAAAACAGAGTCATCACAAGACCGCGACTCAGAATGGCCTCAATGGCCACGTCAGCGGCACGTATAGATGTACCAGCCGCGACTCAGAATGGCCTCAATGGCCACGTCAGGGGCCCGTAGATGTACCAAGCAATGGCCATATCAGCAGCACGTAGACGTACCACCCGAGGCATTATTGGAGGTCAGTCAGTCACGACGTGCGTGCCCAGGTCAGGCACACCGTGAGATTATTCCGAGACAAACAAACGATGACATGTCAAGACTAACGGCTCGGCGACGCTCCATGATCAACAGCTTGGCCGTGCCTTGTCGGAAACGATTGGAATGGCATAGGCGAATCGCCTGATGCCAATTAGCTCACGGATGATCGAACGGAGGGGTCGCAAAAAGACAGTATTTGCAATGTGTTCAATCGTGCACGAGTATCATACCTCCAGTGAAGAATGGTTTTTCATGGTTAGCCTTCAGTGCAGGAATTTAGAATTCACATGCCGGCGGATTATCATAATAGCTCTCCTGCAACACGTGCGAACTATCCATTCCTTTGACCTGTCACAAGTGAGTTATTTTAGGAGGCCTCTGCATAAACAGAAGTGGGCACAAGTGTGTAGTGAGCTCAGTGACAGTCCCCATTCTTATTCTAATGATCTCTACCGCTGACAGTCGGAGCCTTGTTGCACAACCTCCGCCGCTCTATCGACCTGAACCCCGTGCAGAGCGTCTCCACCCACACCCCGCTCAGCATAGCCAGCTCACTCTCTGTGATTGGTGAGGTTTGACACACCCCGCACTGAGCGTCTCCACCCACACCCCGCTCATCATAGCCAGCTCACTCTCTGTGATTGGTGAGGTTTGACACATCCCGTACTGAGCGTCTCCACCCACACCCCGCTCATCATAGCCAGCTCACTCTCTGTGATTGGTGAGGTTTGACACACCCCGTACTGAGCGTCTCCACCCACACCCCGCTCATCATAGCCAGCTCACTCTCTGTGATTAGTGAGGTTTGACACACCCCTGCTGAGCGTCTCCACCCACACCCCGCTCATCATAGCCAGCTCACTCTCTGTGATTGGTGAGGTTTGACACACCCCGTACTGAGCGTCTCCACCCACACCCCGCTCATCATAGCCAGCTCACTCTCTGTGATTGGTGAGGTTTGACACACCCCGTACTGAGCGTCTCCACCCACACCCCGCTCATCATAGCCAGCTCACTCTCTGTGATTGGTGAGGTTTGACACACCCCGTGCTGAGCGTCTCCACCCACACCCCGCTCATCATAGCCAGCTCACTCTCTGTGATTGGTGAGGTTTGACACACCCCGTGCTGAGCGTCTCCACCCACACCACGCTCATCATAGCCAGCTCACTCTCTGTGATTAGTGAGGTTTGACACACCCCGTGCTGAGCGTCTCCACCCACACCACGCTCATCATAGCCAGCTCACTCTCTGTGATTAGTGAGGTTTGACACACCCCGTGCTGAGCGTCTCCACCCACACCACGCTCATCATAGCCAGCTCACTCTCTGTGATTGGTGAGGTTTGACACACCCCGTGCTGAGCGTCTCCACCCACACCACGCTCATCATAGCCAGCTCACTCTCTGTGATTAGTGAGGTTTGACACACCCCGTGCTGAGCGTCTCCACCCACACCCCGCTCATCATAGCCAGCTCACTCTCTGTGATTGGTGAGGTTTGACACACCCCGTACTGAGCGTCTCCACCCACACCACGCTCATCATAGCCAGCTCACTCTCTGTGATTAGTGAGGTTTGACACACCCCGTGCTGAGCGTCTCCACCCACACCCCGCTCATCATAGCCAGCTCACTCTCTGTGATTGGTGAGGTTTGACACACCCCGTGCTGAGCGTCTCCACCCACACCACGCTCATCATAGCCAGCTCACTCTCTGTGATTGGTGAGGTTTTTCACACCCCGTGCTGAGCGTCTCCACCCACACCCCGCTCATCATAGCCAGCTCACTCTCTGTGATTGGTGAGGTTTGACACACCCCGTGCTGAGCGTCTCCACCCACACCACGCTCATCATAGCCAGCTCACTCTATGTGATTGGTGAGGTTTGACACACCCCGTGCTGAGCGTCTCCACCCACACCACGCTCATCATAGCCAGCTCACTCTCTGTGATTGGTGAGGTTTGACACACCCCGTGCTGAGCGTCTCCACCCACACCCCGCTCATCATAGCCAGCTCACTCTCTGTGATTGGTGAGGTTTGACACACCCCGTGCTGAGCGTCTCCACCCACACCACGCTCATCATAGCCAGCTCACTCTATGTGATTGGTGAGGTTTGACACACCCCGTGCTGAGCGTCTCCACCCACACCCCGCTCATCATAGCCAGCTCACTCTCTGTGATTGGTGAGGTTTGACACACCCCGTGCTGAGCGTCTCCACCCACACCACGCTCATCATAGCCAGCTCACTCTCTGTGATTGGTGAGGTTTGACACACCCCGTACTGAGCGTCTCCACCCACACCACGCTCATCATAGCCAGCTCACTCTCTGTGATTAGTGAGGTTTGACACACCCCGTGCTGAGCGTCTCCACCCACACCACGCTCATCATAGCCAGCTCACTCTCTGTGATTGGTGAGGTTTGACACACCCCGTGCTGAGCGTCTCCACCCACACCACGCTCATCATAGCCAGCTCACTCTCTGTGATTGGTGAGGTTTGACACACCCCGTGCTGAGCGTCTCCACCCACACCACGCTCATCATAGCCAGCTCACTCTCTGTGATTGGTGAGGTTTGACACACCCCGTGCTGAGCGTCTCCACCCACACCCCGCTCATCATAGCCAGCTCACTCTCTGTGATTGGTGAGGTTTGACACACCCCGTGCTGAGCGTCTCCACCCACACCACGCTCATCATAGCCAGCTCACTCTCTGTGATTGGTGAGGTTTGACACACCCCGTGCTGAGCGTCTCCACCCACACCCCGCTCATCATAGCCAGCTCACTCTCTGTGATTGGTGAGGTTTGACAGACACCGTGCTGAGCGTCTCCACCCACACCCCGCTCATCATAGCCAGCTCACTCTCTGTGATTGGTGAGGTTTGACACACCCCGTGCTGAGCGTCTCCACCCACACCACGCTCATCATAGCCAGCTCACTCTCTGTGATTGGTGAGGTTTTTCACACCCCGTGCTGAGCGTCTCCACCCACACCCCGCTCATCATAGCCAGCTCACTCTCTGTGATTGGTGAGTTTTGACACACCCCGTGCTGAGCGTCTCCACCCACACCCCGCTCATCATAGCCAGCTCACTCTCTGTGATTGTGAGGTTTGACACACCCCGTGCTGAGCGTCTCCACCCACACCACCGCTCATCATAGCCAGCTCACTCTCTGTGATTGGTGAGGTTTGACACACCCCGTGCTGAGCGTCTCCACCCACACCACCGCTCATCATAGCCAGCTCACTCTCTGTGATTGGTGAGGTTTGACACACCCCGTGCTGAGCGTCTCCACCCACACCCCGCTCATCATAGCCAGCTCACTCTCTGTGATTGGTGAGGTTTGACACACCCCGTGCTGAGCGTCTCCACCCACACCCCGCTCATCATAGCCAGCTCACTCTCTGTGATTGGTGAGGTTTGACACACCCCCGTGCTGAGCGTCTCCACCCACACCCCGCTCATCATAGCCAGCTCACTCTCTGTGATTGGTGAGGTTTGACACACCCCGTGCTGAGCGTCTCCACCCACACCCCGCTCATCATAGCCAGCTCACTCTCTGTGATTGGTGAGGTTTGACACACCCCGTGCTGAGCGTCTCCCACCCACACCCCGCTCATCATAGCCAGCTCACTCTCTGTGATTGGTGAGGTTTGACACACCCCGTGCTGAGCGTCTCCACCCACACCACGCTCATCATAGCCAGCTCACTCTCTGTGATTGGTGAGGTTTGACACACCCCGTGCTGAGCGTCTCCACCCACACCCCGCTCATCATAGCCAGCTCACTCTCTGTGATTGGTGAGGTTTGACACACCCCGTGCTGAGCGTCTCCACCCACACCCCGCTCATCATAGCCAGCTCACTCTCTGTGATTAGTGAGGTTTGACACACCCCGTGCTGAGCGTCTCCACCCACACCCCGCTCATCATAGCCAGCTCACTCTCTGTGATTGGTGAGGTTTGACACACCCCGTGCTGAGCGTCTCCACCCACACCCCGCTCATCATAGCCAGCTCACTCTCTGTGATTGGTGAGGTTTGACACACCCCCGTGCTGAGCGTCTCCACCCACACCCCGCTCATCATAGCCAGCTCACTCTCTGTGATTGTGAGGTTTGACACACACCCGTGCTGAGCGTCTCCACCCACACCCCGCTCATCATAGCCAGCTCACTCTCTGTGATTGGTGAGGTTTGACACACCCGTGCTGAGCGTCTCCACCCACACCACGCTCATCATAGCCAGCTCACTCTCTGTGATTAGTGAGGGTTTGACACACCCCCGTGCTGAGCGTCTCCACCCACACCACGCTCATCATAGCCAGCTCACTCTCTGTGATTGGTGAGGTTTGACACACCCCGTGCTGAGCGTCTCCACCACACCACGCTCATCATAGCCAGCTCACTCTCTGTGATTAGTGAGGTTTGACACACCCCGTGCTGAGCGTCTCCACCCACACCACGCTCATCATAGCCAGCTCACTCTCTGTGATTGGTGAGGTTTGACACACCCCGTGCTGAGCGTCTCCACCCACACCTCCCGGCTCATCATAGCCAGCTCACTCTCTGTGATTGGTGAGGTTTGACACACCCCGTGCTGAGCGTCTCCACCCACACCACGCTCATCATAGCCAGCTCACTCTCTGTGATTAGGTGAGGTTTGACACACCCCGTGCTGAGCGTCTCCACCCACACCCCGCTCATCATAGCCAGCTCACTCTCTGTGATTGGTGAGGTTTGACACACCCCCGTGCTGAGCGTCTCCACCCACACCACGCTCATCATAGCGCAGCTCACTCTCTGTGATTAGTGAGGTTTGACACACCCCGTGCTGAGCGTCTCCACCCACACCCACGCTCATCATAGCCAGCTCACTCTCTGTGATTGGTGAGGTTTGACACACCCCGTGCTGAGCGTCTCCACCCACACCCCCGCTCATCATAGCCAGCTCACTCTCTGGATTAGGTGAGGTTTGACACACACCCCGTGCTGAGCGTCTCCACCCACACCACGCTCATCATAGCCAGCTCACTCTCTGTGATTGTGAGTAGGTTTGACACACCCCGTGCTGAGCGTCTCCACCCCACACCCCGCTCATCATAGCCAGCTCACTCTCTGTGATTGGTGAGGTTTGACACACCCCGTGCTGAGCGTCTCCACCCACACCACGCTCATCATAGCCAGCTCACTCTCTGTGATTGTGAGGTTTGACACACCCCGTGCTGAGCGTCTCCACCCACACCCCGCTCATCATAGCCAGCTCACTCTCTGTGATTGGTGAGGTTTGACACACCCCGTGCTGAGCGTCTCCACCCACACCCGCTTCATCATAGCCAGCTCACTCTCTGTGATTAGTGAGGTTTGACACACCCCGTGCTGAGCGTCTCCACCCACACCACGCTCATCATAGCCAGCTCACCTCACTGTGTTGAGGTTGACACCTCCCCCCGTGCTGAGCGTCTCCACCCACACCCCGCTCATCATAGCCAGCTCACTCTCTGTGATTGTGAGGTTTGACACACCCCCGTGCTGAGCGTCTCCACCCACACCCCGCTCATCATAGCCAGCTCACTCTCTGTGATTAGTGAGGTTTGACACACCCCGTGCTGAGCGTCTCCACCCACACCACGCTCATCATAGCCAGCTCACTCTCTGTGATTGGTGAGGTTTGACACACCCCGTGCTGTGCGTCCTCCACCCACACCCCGCTCATCATAGCCAGCTCACTCTCTGTGATTAGGTGAGTTGACACACCCCGTGCTGAGCGTCTCCACCCACACCACGCTCATCATAGCCAGTCACTCTCTGTGATTGGTGAGGTTTGACACACCCCGTGCTGAGCGTCTCCACCCACACCCCGCTCATTCATAGCCAGCTCACTCTCTGTGATTGGTGAGGTTTGACACACCCCGTGCTGAGCGTCTCCACCCCACAACCACGCTCATCATAGCCAGCTCACTCTCTGTGATTAGTGAGGTTTGACACACTCCCGTGCTGAGCGTCTCCACCCACGACCACGCTCATCATAGCCAGCTCACTCTCTGTGATTGGTGAGGTTTGACACACCCCGTGCTGAGCGTCTCTCCACCCAC
>JAXIVJ010009495.1:5000-50833 GCA_036785665.1 Chirona hameri | reverse complement strand
ACGGTTTTATAAGGTATTTATTTTACCCTCAAATTTAGTGACCTGAAAACGCCTATGGTTTTGAATTTTCAAAGTCACAATCATATATCAATAACCAATTCAATATCTATCTATTTCCATTAGTTGCGTTGTAATCGGTTGATAAACATGACATCTGTGTTGGATTACAATCACCTCTAATATTTGTCGTTTTTGCCCCCCTGTTACCTCCCTATCAAAAATGTCGGATTTTCCCCCTTCTTTTGGAAATGTAGATCGTGTTGAGGGGAACATACGCTCTTTGATTTGTGAAAATCGGACGTTTAGATCACGATATCTCCGGGGGGCGGAATCCACCCTCCCCCTGCCTGCCACTAGTAGGGGTAGCCAGGAGCCTGCCACTAATAGGGTTAAACCGCATTGCACACAGAAATGCGAAATGCAAGCAAATAATATTCTCTTCAAAATGGTTATATAAGATTTGCGAAATTTTGAGATTCTACTCCCCCCCCCCCGCCCCGCCCCACAAAACAAAACAAAAAATGTTTTTTTCGGGGGAAAAACGCAAAAGCAACATTTTCAACGATATTTAACAAACTGAATATTTATTGGAGAACCAAGCATGGACGATATCCAAACCAAATTTCAAAGCAATATCTTATTTTTTAACTGACTTATGGCTCCCTAAGTATAAGTAACCCATGACGTCATTTTTTTAAGTTGCATGTTTTTGTTTTTAATAACCAATGCCACCACTGTATTTCTAATACAAAACTGGTCTAACAACATGCCTTTTGTATTTAGATTAATCAATTTCAAATGCTTTCTTCATGTAATCTGACCTTGACCTGAGGGTCATTTTATGGGCTCAGGTTTTGAAAATGGCTGCTACTATCGAATTATACGTGTAAAATAACCCATAAAACATGTGTCGCATGGCTTTCGTAGACCTCTTGGCAATAGTGCCCTTCTGACCTGGCCTTGACCTTGACCTTTGCTTACAATTTTACTTTCGCTTATGTGGGGAATTATATACCTTTGAGAGCACTTTGTGCGAGAATAGTCGCAATCTATCGAGAATAGTCGCTTTGGATGGAAAGTATGGCCCATTAACTCAAATACCTCGATTTTGAACCTTGACCTGTGACCTGACATGTTACTTTATTTTGACAATTTAGCGTATGCTTATATGCGTCTCATTGAGAGCTTTCGATTGCCGCCTTGCGCCTCTCGCTTCGGTTATTGGATCGGAAGATAACGAGGGGGGCGTGTTTGGCTGAATACCCCCAGCGGGGCGCGGGATAGTTAGAAAAAAACAAACTCCCCCCCCCCCCCCCCCCGTTAACGACTTTGTTTGCACTGAGGACCCGATGCTACCCCCTCTCCGTAATTTGTTTTCGCACTGACAACCCGACGTCACGCCCCCCCCCCCCCGCTCAACGAGACTTTGCTCTGACCACCCGGCGCTACCCCCCCCCCCCCCCCCCCCCCCCCCCCCCCCCCTCCACCCGGCGGTCGACAACTTTAGCTTATGACTGCGACTGTGACTGCTTCCCTAAGTAAACAAAATAGGTGGCGACGCCCCTGGCTATGACGTTTATTTTAGCTTCTCGAGAACATAGCATAGAATTGCGTAAGGTTCCTTATCAGATTACACTCATTCAATGAAGTAGTATATATAGTATTATGGAAATAGATTCTAAGAAATCCATGAAAACTTCAAAGAAATGCTTAAATCATCAAACGAAGAAAAACAGCTTGCGTTGTGTGTTCAGACAGTAATTGGGATAAGCGAGGTATTTTTCCATGTTCAGAACCATGAAGCTACGAGAAGTTTTTGCAGTGACACCTTGTTTACTTATTTAATGAACACTGTTTTCACTAATCCAGGGAAATACTTTCTTATCAAGCCCACTCGCAGTAAAGACAATACAGTTTGTACAAGTAAGAAATGGCTATGAGCGCGAAGTCCAATGTCACCTGCTCCAGCCAAGGTAGCTGCCTCCCATTACTCGGGGCCTGTTTTATAGCAAAGAATGCGTCTCCGTTGTTACGATCTAACCAGACTCACGTTTCTTCGGGACTCTTAAAGTTAGGTGAGGTGCAATCGCCGTCTTTTCTTCTCTGCACTTTGAAGAATACGGTGAGGAAGGGGACGGCGGAAGCCGTAATCTTTACTGCATCATTCACTTCACAATACCAGCCTTGTCTAATAAATCGACAGTCGGCTTTAGACCGACGACAGACACCAAACCATCTTCAAGCACGGAAGAGCCTGCGCCTCGGCCGTTCAGTACGCGCTGAGAGCGGGGAGTGATCTGAAACACAGCGCGCCGACCGATGCTCTCGATTCTCGTCTGCTGCCTGTCTCTCGCCGTCGGCGGAACGTGCGCAGCAGGGCCTATTTTAAGGGAAAACCACTGGGGGGGGGGGCAAAAAGGTATCCCCATTTTTGGGGGCCCCCTTTTTGTGGCAAAAGGTACCCCCATTTTTTCCTCCGCGGATTTGGCCCAGTCACTTGATTTTGGTATTCGAGCTTAAGAAATTCACTTTTTCGAATTCACAAAAATTGATTTTGTGGACATTTTTCCCAGAAAAACAATTTGGGGGAGGTTAAAAAAGATCACAAATCCGAGACAGCGATTTGGAAGAAAATGTAATTTCCTTTCTTTTGACGTTTTTTATTTGCAATTTGCTTTGAAACTTTATTTTTACGATTTTTCCAACATTTATTGTTTTTTCCACCAAAAATGGCATGACATGACGTCATTAAAACGTTATTATCTCCCAAAACACTACATAAATTGCATTGAAATTTAGTGAGAAGACTTATAATTGGTGCAGTATAAGGTACTGCAAGTTTCACGTTGATATCTATCACAGTTTTAAAGTTATTGAGAAAATACGGGAGGGGGCAAATTCTCCCCCCCCCCCCCAACCAGCGGGGCGCGTGTCACCGGGGCTGCATGAATTGCATCAGGTGTGCTGTTTTGTCTATCATTGAAAGCAAGGGATATATACAAATTTCAAATTAAATCACTTGAGAAAAGAAAAACTTCCGTTTTCATGAAGTTTTCTCCTAAGATCATTGTTTTTCACGGTCAGTGCAGGGAACGCGCAGGAGGGGGGGGATACTTGTATTGCATCCCCCCCCCCCCCAGATTCTTGTGTGTGTGTGGGGGGGTTGCTCCTGATGTCCGCCCCTGGATCCGCCAGTGGGGGCGGATGCCATCCCCCCTTAGATTTGTTTTGGAAATAGCGGAAAACGACGCCATTTCACGCCGCCATTTTTGATACAACTGCTTGCCTATCAATTGCCAAAATCCTGTTAATTTGTTTACCTCGGGTCTCCTCAGGTCACGTCACTAAGTCAAGTCTAGTGATCCCCACCTCCAAAAAATGTGAGATCGTGCCGCCGTAGCACATTGTTTGACCGATCAGTTGAATACTCACAGGATTTAAGCAGGTTACGAACACCTACAATTCTGCTATTTTGGATGATTTTGATATCGGTGACCTAAGGTGAAGTCTATTTTGTGACTTCCCAATTATAAGTCATTGGGGAAACATGAAAAAAAATGCATATAAACCCACAGGAAATGGCCAAATTTGCCCAATTTTCCCCAGAGTTCCGCATCTTTTGCAAAATACAAAGATCCAGTGGCGGATCTAGGGTTGGGCAAAACGGGCAATTGCCCCCCCCCCCCCCCCCCCCCAAAAAAAAACTGCCTGAAATCGGCGCAAGATTGACACATGTCCTGATATAGAAAAAAATCTCAGCAACTTTTACTAAGGAAAGTTAGCTTTAACACGCGCCCTGGATGGGGAGGGAGGGGGGCGAAATCCACCCACCCATCCGGTTTTTTCGCAGATAGCGCAAAAATGGCGGCGCTGAACGCCGCCGTTTTGTGCATACCTGTTCGGAAATGAACTACCCGCATTATGTCAAATTCTCGATCTCGGATCATCTCAGGTCAGGTCACCAGACCTGGTCAGGTGATGACCCCACCTCCAAAACGTTTGCGGTAGTACCGCAGCCACAGTTTTAGGCCGATCGGTTTCAATCTTGCAGGATTTGATAAGATGATAGATACCTACAATTTTTTATCTCGGATTTTTTTTTATATCGGTGACCTAAGGTCAGGTCAATTTCGTGACCGCCAACACTGTTTTGTCAATTACTATCGACATAATGACGATAGAGAAGTGAAAACAGTACCAATGTGTTTGTCTCGTCGAGACACGTCCCCCAATATGCAACATGATCTAATTGGGTCACCACTTGACCTTGACCTGCGATCAAATTTCCTCAGTTGACCTAACCTAGTCAACATTAACATGATTCAAAGCGCCTTGTTGAGACAAACATGATGGCGTCAAACGTAATGCTTTATCTTTATTAGGTAAAAAGTTATGTGTGAAAACAGTTTTGCCAAAAAAAAAACATTTTTTGACATTTGATGACCTCTGGAGCCTAAATTATTGACCTGAGCTAAAATCTGAGGACGCCCTGTCGATTGAATTTTTCAAGAGCTTTCCATTACGTTTCCGTTTGTTCCTAGCTATCATAGTTCATGTGATATCTGGGGATTTCTGGAGCGAAGTCCTAAAAACTGTAAAATCTGACCTTTGATCACCTCTGGTGACCTCAATATTGACCTGACCTAAAAAAAATACCGATATACTTTCCATAGAGCTTGTCTCGACCTATCTAACATCGTTCTTTCTTGTTACGTTGCGTGGTTTTCGAGATCATAGGGGGGGCGTTTCGACGCCCCCCCCCCCCTCGAACTCGGCTCCTATGGGACGTACACCAAGCCCGAAAACATCGTTCGAAAGCTTGTCCAAAGGCATTTTGAAGCTATTTCGGCATTTTCTTAACAGGTCAATATTGAGGTCACCAGAGGTCATCAAAGTTCAAATTTTCCATTTTTAGGACTTCACTCCAGAAACCTCCAGATATCACAGGAACTATGCTAGCTAGGAACAAACGGAAAAAAAAACAATGGAAAGCTCTTGAAACATTCAATCGATACGGATCGCCACGTGTCCTCAGATTTCAGCTCAGATCAATAGCTTAGGCTCTAGACCTCATCAAATGTAAAAAAAAAAATTAGCAAAAGAGTTTTCACAAATTACTTTTTACCTGAATATGATAAGGAAATAATTTTGACGTCATCGTGTTTGTCTCGTCAAGCTACTTCGAATCATATTCATGGTGACCAGGTTAGGTCAACTTAGATATTTGACCTCAGGTCAAGGTCAAGTGGGTGACCCAATTAGGTCATGCTGGACATTGGGAGACGTGCCTCGACGAGACAAACACATTGGTGTCAGTTTCACTTATCTATCTTTGTTTTGTCGAGAGTTATTGACACAAAAGTGTTGGTGACCTCGGATGACCACGGCTGACCAATTTAGGGTGTGTCACTTGTCACAGCGCACACTCTACCACCAATATTATCATGCGCTGCACCCACGAACACACAAATTTACCACTCGTTTCCTTTCATCTTTAACCGCCATCCGGCGCCCATCGTTCGAAGTTTCTCCTATTCTCTTAACATTGGCGACCTCAGCGCCTCTATTGGCGGCTGGCAGAACTAAGTCCCCCGTTTCGATTTGAGCTACATTACTTCGTCTCAAAAGCTGGTAAAGCTGTGACATCATCATTTTGTATTTCATAATGCCTCATGATTCATTAGGCACCGCACAGTAGACATTCAATGGCAGTGAGTGGGGGGGGGGGGGGGGGGGGGGCAACTGACCGTGCCGGCCGAGAGCGACGAACACGGTCGGTCAGTGAGACGGTACGTGTCGTATGACAATGACGGGGCGACACGATCTTGTCGTCCGACACCACCAGATATCTGACTCGCAACGCGACGAGCAGAGGTGTGAGTCAGTCAAGAAGCGTCCGTGGGTCGGTGCGCTATTGTGGCCAGTGTTTAGTGCCTTGAGCCCCGTCCCCGTGATACGCTAGTGCTATGGCTAAACGTAACCGGTCCAAACACTTCGCTCTGGGAGCTCCGTGTGACCTACCATCAAATCAGTTTCCGACAAACAAGGACGCTGTCAATTATATCAGACTTATGCACAGTGAGCATTCAGTCGTTCGGGGGAAAATACAAGCAGAGAAAGATATACAAACCGGCCGCTGAGAAGATAATCAAGATGTGGGAGCGAGAGGGCATTCCTACGCTGCAGGTCACGACCGTCGCGCGCAAGTTGGACCTGTGTTACACAAAGTTCCGAAATTTGAACAAAATCGAGAAAAGTCAGCGCAGTGAAAAGTCATGATGAATCACAGATGAATCAACAGTTCTTCAGGAAGCTATTCGACATAGCCCTCTGCAAATGTCTGCAACGCTGCAGCTGCCCCCGAGAGAACCGAGTGCCGCCTTGCGAGGTCACGTTTCTAAGGGATCAAAGGGGACCCCGCAAGCAGTTCATCGGTGGTTTGGACACTGGAGAGTCGCCGGCGTCAGGCAGCAGCACACCGGAGGCAGAGTTTGTCCCGGCAAGAAGGACGGAGTATGGTATCGGTCGAGTCCGGAGATCTGTCAGGGAAAGAGACTGAAGTAACTGAGGGACCCAGCGAAGTAGTAGCCCCCAGCGAATACATGGAAGCTGGACCGTCTGGTCTGCAGGCTGGCAACAGTACAGACGACCGTGAGAGCTCAGTGAACACGTCTGATGAAAACTTGAAATGGAATGTCCACGGAACCGATACGACAGATTTGAATCAGGAGAGATTTGATAATACGGCTTTAGCGGCTGATCGGTTTGGACTATCAAATCGTGCTGTAGCTGCAATAATAAATGCTTTCCAAGAAGACATCGGTCGCATAGAAAGGACGACACGTCGCTGGCTGTTGATCCAAAAAAAAGTGTGGCGGGAGAGAAATCGGTTGAGACAGGTATCAAAAACCCAAGAGCGAGAGCGAGACTACGGTCAAGATTGCAGAGCTCTATATTTCGATGGCCGAGAAGATCGCACCGCCGTCGGACGATCAACAGAAACAGTAGAGGAACATGTGGCAGTAGTAGCCGAGCCAGGAGGCCAATACCTCGGGCACTTCACACCGGACACTGGCCGGGCAATGGACCAAGCAAAAGTTATCGATACTATCGCTGATACCAGCGTCGCTGACGTACATATGTGTTCTTGGATGCGATGACACGGCTGTGAACACGGGGCGCTATGGCGGTGTGTGCCGTCTTCTCGAACTGAGTAAAAACCGGCCACTACACTGGTTTATTTGCCAGTTACACGAAAATGAACTGAACCTACGGGAGGTGTTCCGTCAGTTAGATGGAGAGACCTCGGGACCAAAGTAATTTTCTGGCCCTCTCGGCAAAGCTGCCAACGGTAACGTACACCGCCTTCCAGTCGGCACCTTCCAGCCGGTGAGCAGTGAAGTTCCAGAACTGCTCGAGGCAGTATTCTCGGAGCTGAGCACCGATCAGCAGCTGCTATACACACTGGCCAGGCCGTGGAGGCTGGTCACATCTCTGAAGAGGATGCCAACCGAAAAATCGGACCAGTGAACCATGCCAGGTACGCACAAAGGCTGAATATGCATACTGTTATAGGCAACTGGTTTATCTTGTCACCAAAATAGCAAAGTGAGGAGGGACGGAAGTCTTACTTTACAGTTCACTCATAGTAACATATTTGCGTATTTGCACTCACATATTGACGCACGTTTCTGATAGCGTGCCTAATTTGCGTTTATTTCAAGAAAGCATTTGTTCGACACCATGCATACGTTCATTCCGTTTTATTATACTCATCTACCCGCCATTATCTTCCTTTAACATCGATAAAAACATCTACCATATGCTATATCGTATATTAGCAATGCTATCCTGCATCTCCCCCCCCCCCCCCCGCTCCGTGGCTGACTCTGGCAACAAGACTACTGCGCCTGTACGTGTCCAGCGGGAACCCTACCGACCAGCTAAAGCAGCTGGTAGAGTACCTCATGAAGCACTACATTCCAATGTGGTTTAATATCCGACTGCACAGCAGCTGCGAAAACGGCTCAAAGAACCTGATGCGGAGCGTGGAATTGCTGCGACTCCTGCCCGAGGGACTGCAGGACAGCATTCGCCCAGTACTGCAGCGGAACGCGTACTAGGCGCACCCTGGGGCGCTCTTACTGGCCATGGTCGCTGATACAGACCCAGAAGTGCAAGACCAAGCGGTAACGACGATAGCGCAGTGTCGCCGGCAGTCGCAGCAGCAGAATGTCCGACCATTCAAGCTCCCGTCAGTCAACTTCGCGGCCGAGAAGTACACCGACTTGGACTGGAATGTAAAGCTGATCACCGAGCCGCCCCTGACGATGGCTCTCAGCGACGCACAGCTGGATGGCCTCCGGAACGCGCCGCTGGTTGTGCCCCCGTATCCAGTTCATACAGTCGCTGTGGAACGTGCTGTCAAGGTGGTAACGGAGGCGGCCAGCAACGTGGTCGGGGAAACGCAACGACATGGCTGGATCTGCAACAGGCTCCGTCACCGTGGGAGACTGCCAGCTGTCACTAGCAAAAAGTCATTCACAAAGAACCTGACTGGATGCTAGATTAATTCGCACCATTGTAGTAGCTGCTACAACGCTACATACATACTATGATGGTAGTGTTTACCGCACTTGTTTTTTTTTTTGTTAGTTATCAGCAGAGTTTTGTTCTTTTTGTCCAAGTTCGTACGTTTTTTTGTAGTTAATTTAGACCGCGCTCTGCTGCTCCAGACAAGCATTTGTCACGCATCTGTACTTCAGCAAGTTCATTTCCTTATCACTTGTTAATATCGACATTGTTATTCACTGATTTCACTGTTGTTTCACTGCTTAGTTCATATATGTGAAGACGAATATCTTCTCAGGAATATATTCATGCGCATTTTACTGATTATTTTCTCCCAAAAAGGCCACATAGACATATGGACACCGGTCGGTGAAGTAGTTCCACTGCCCGCCGATAGGGGCGCTGTGGTCGCAATAGTTAAGGAATGGGAGAAACTTTGATCGCTCGGCGCCGGATGGAGGCAAAAGATAAGAAGGAACGAATGACACGTAATTGTTTCCACACATGCCGCGCATGATAAAATCGGTGGTATAATTTGATCGGGAAGAAAAGGTATCCGAGTGACACACCCTACAGTGACCATGTCACTGTAGGGTGTGACATGGTCACTGTAGGGTGACCATGTCACACCCTACAGTGACCATGTCACTGAACGAAAATTGCACCTGGGTCTTCAAGAATGTCCTATGATAAAATGATCTAGAAGGAATTGGGCTGATATCGTGCGTATCCTCAGAATAGGAAGCATTTGAATATTTCCCCATGACTTATAATGGGTAGGTCACGAAATTGACCCGACCTTAGGTCACTGATATCAAACATCCGAGATAAACGAATTGTAGGTACCTAGGACTTTATAAAATCCTGTAAGTACGATGTCTATCGGCAAAAAACTGTGGCTATGGTGTGACCACAAGCTTTTTTTGGAGCTGGAGTTACGTGACTTGGTCTGGTGACCTGACCTGAGATGAACCGAGGTATTTTTTTAACATAATGTGGACAATTGATGTATGAACAGCTATGCTAAAAACGGTGGCGCTGCGCGCCGCCGTTTTTCCGCTATCCTTGAAAAACCTGTGTGAGGGGGGCGTCTAAACGCCCCCCCCCCGGCACGGCGCGGGTTAAATCAGCTATCAATTTGTATTTATTTAATAAATTTAGTCCGAATGTTTTGTGTGGCTGGATTTCCGAGGTCAGGACCTACGCTAAGCAGAGCTTGTTGCGCAGGTCCTGACCTCACCACCCGATCGCGCAATTCCTGTTAGCCGGCAGAATTTAGAGACGAAAGTTTTACGTGCCCGACATACCTGGACACGGTCCGCCCCGCTCACTGACGTCACCTGACCTTCAGTGCGACCGCTGCCACCGGCCGCAGGCCATCCCAGTCAGGAGCAAACAGCGAGCGCCGAAGCGACTCGAACCCGGGCTGCCACACCGGGATAGGTCAGAAGTCCAGCGCTCTCCCACTGAGCTACAGGGGCGGACAGCAATGCATAAGCAAGCCAAATCCGATGCGTTTTCATAATTGTGTGATACTTTTTGGAATTCCCCCCCCCCCCAACCACCCGTTCTGGATCCGCCAATGCAAAGATCCATGTGGTATTTGTATCCTGTGACCTCCACGATGTAAAATCTATTCACCCTGAGGTCATTCGTCATTTTTCTTCCATAACAGTTTTTACCGAACCAGTAAGGCGCCGTAGTTGGCGATGAACGAGCGAACGCAAAGGAAATGTATGGTGAATTTCAACTCGATCAGGGAAGTAGTTTCTGAGATACAAATACGTGGTGCACACGTGCGCACGTGCAGAAGCAATCCACCCCTGACTTGTGAGAATGTGGCGGCTGAGAGATCCCTAACCACACTCCAAATTTGAACACAATCGGCTCAACAGTTGCCCCACCCACTCCAAATTGTGTGGCGACGTTCCTGATCCAACAACACCCCCTCTCCCCCACTCTGCCGCCAATGGGTGATGTTCAAAGGATATTGAAATTCAAGGTATTCCGGAAATAATGTAAAGATACTTATTTTGGCTGGGAAATACTAAAACTTAGGAATATCATGACATTTTCCTTGGATTTGTATACATTTATCACCAGGTAAACATATTTTATTTTAATTGAATACCTATCAAGCGAAAAATGGCATGGAAATACTGAAATCAGGGTGGGCAACATTTCTTGACTGGGGGGGGGGGGCAAAACGGCTCACTGGGGGGGCATTTGCCCCCCCAGTTAACATGTTAAAATAGGCCCTGGTGCGCAGAGGTCATCGAACTGTTCCTAGCAGGGCTGCCGAGTCGGAGTCGGAGTCGGAGTCGGAGTCGGAGTCGGAGTCGGAGTCGGAGACGGAGACGGAGTCGGAGTCGGTCGGAGTCGTCAGTTTTGGCCGGAGTGGGAGTCGGAGTCGGAGTCGCTAAAATCTTACCGACTCCGACTCCGGCCCCGAGTCGACTTTTTGGCAATCAGCCTAGGGACATTAACTTACACCCCTCACGAGAGCAAATTAGTGGAAGATGAAACCTATAGTTTACTCATCTAGCGGTAGATTTCCACCTGGACAAAGATAGGGCAATCATTTTAACGTCATCTGATGATGATTGGGCTTTTGGACGCACCGACTCTTATGGTCACTATTTTAACGCCATCGTGCTCGTTTCGTAAAGGATATTCGAATCATACCATGGTGATCAGGTTGCCTAAGTCAAATTCAAAATTTGACCTCAGGTCAAGGAAGTTTAAGGTCATGTGGTGAACCAGGTTTGTCGTGCTGCGCAATGTCGGACGCGTCTCGACGAGACATACAAGTGTGCCGGTCTCACGTTCTTATCTTCATGTTATGCTATCAAGAGTTATTGGGCAAAGAAGTGCTGGTCACCCCAGATGACCTCACTCGATCTTGTAAGGGTCACTGAGCAATTGTACTTGGGTCATCAAGAATGAGCTATAATAACATAATCTTAAAATAATTATTCTGATCTAATGCGCATCCTCTGATACGAAAACATGTATATATTTGCTCGTTGACTTCTAATGGGAAGGTCACGAACTGACCTGACCATAGGTCACCGATGTACAAAAATCCGAGATAGCAGAGTCGTTGGTATCTATCAGTAGTCGTATGTTCAGTTCAATTCAGTTCAGTTCAGTTTATTAGAACATTCCATAGGTATGGGTGTTACTGTTCCACGTCGGGTACATAAATGGGCAAAACCCATACGCAAATACATTGTAAAAATAAACACCGTAAAACACCGCAAAACGACAAAGTAAAACGAATCAGAGGCACGGTAAAAAAACATGCTAAGACTTAATTAAGAGCATGGCATATCCTGTAACGCCGCCTTGAAGGCGTTGACTGTGGGCTTATGCCGGATAGATGGCGGGAGTACGCTCCACGCCAAAGCCGCACGGTGGGAAAACACCCGCTGCGATGCACTCTGGTTGCATTTGGTCACATGCAGGTCACCTCTCTCAGATGCGCGAGTCCGCCTTGTCGACACGTCGCTCCGTCGGGTGAACATTTCCCGGATCGCTACAGGCGAGTCATCGTGCATAAGTGCGCTAAACACTTTGACAAGGTCACGGCGCACTACTAGAGTCTCAATCCTTGGCCAGTTCAGTGACTTAACACGCGCCCTGGAGGGCCTCTGATAATTACACGCCCTGGAGGGGGGGGGCGGATTTCGCCCCCCCCCCCCCCCTATGATCTCGAAAACCACGCAACGTAGCGACAAGCGGTAAACGACGTTAGATAGCTCGAGACAAGCTCTTTCGAAAGTATTTCGTTATTTTTTTTCAGGTCAATATTGAGGTCAGCAGAGGTCATCAAGGGTCAGATTTTCAAGTTTTCAAGACTTCGGTTCGAACACTCCCAAATATCTCGGGAACTATGATAGTTAGCAGCAAACTGAAAAACGCAATCGAAAGTCATTGAAAAATGCAATCGACATTGGTGTCCTCAGATTTGAGCTCAGGTCAATAGTTTAGGCTCCAGAGGTCATCGAATGTCAAAAAGGTGATTTTGTTTTCGAAACTGTTTCCCCCAAATAACCTTTTACCTAATAAGTATAAAGCAATAATGTTTACGCCATTGCGTAAAGCCATCGCCATCGCGTGTGTCTTTTCAAGGCGCTTCGAATCATATTAATGGTGACCGGGTTAGGTCAACTGAGAAATTTGACCTCAGGTCAAGGTCAAGTGGTGACCCAAGTTGGTCATGTTGCATATTGGGAGACGTGTCTCGACGAGACAAACATATTGGTACCGTTTTCTCTTCTCTATCTTCATTATGTCGATAGTTATTTATAAAACCGTGTTGGCGGTCACAAAATTGACCTGACCTTAGGTCACCGATATTAGAAATCCGAGATCAACAAATTGTTGGTATCTATGACTTTATGAAGCCCTGCAAGATTGAAACCGATCGGCGTAAAACTGTGGCTGTGGTACTACTGCAAACGTTTTGGAGTTGAGGTCATCACGTGACCTTGTCTGGTGACCTGACCTGAGATGACCTGAGGCCAAGAATTTTACATAATGCGGGAAGTTCATTTCTAAACAGGTATACAAAAAACGGCGGCGCTGCGCGCCGCCGTTTCTGCGATATCCTCGAAAAACCGGAGGGGTGGGCGGATTTCGCCTCCCCCTCCAGGGCGCGTGTTAAGAGCCGGTGTGATGTGGTGATACTTTTTGAATCCAGTGATGAGCCTCGCGGCAAAGTTAATATTTTTTTGAATTTTGTGTAGCTGACCCTTGGCAGCCACAGCCCACACGCTCAGGCAGTAAGTGATGTGTGGAAAGACGTAGGCCTGAATGATAATTTTGATGACATCACTGGAGAAGTAATGCCGAAACTTGTACAGGGTTACAAGAATTCAGTTACATTTCTGGACTACAGCCGTTACATGCGCCCCCCAAGTCAGCCCGGCGTCGATAATAACGCCCAGAACCTTGACCTTCTCCGAAGGTCGTACTGTCGAGTCGCCAATTTTGAAGTAGAAGTATGCCGACTTTTTCAGATTTTGCCTGGACCCGACTAGCATGAAGTCTGTTTTTCCTTCGTTCATTTTCAGTGAATTAGCGTTAAACCAGGCCTGGAGCTCGTTTACGGTGGTTTCTAGTTTGGTTTTAAATCATCGAGGCCGAACCCGTCCGGAGACGTGCAGTCCAGGTGCACTGTATCATCAGCGTAGGTAGTCAGACTTCCGTGAGACAAGTAGCACGGCAGGTCGGCGGTAAACAATATAAAGAGAATCGGTCCAATAATCGGGCCCTGGGGCACTCCGCATGACACCGGCAAACAGCGTCGTCCACCCCGAACAATCTGCCCTTGGCCGCTCAAATAACTACGGAACCAGTCAATGTCCATAACACCATACCAAGATAGTTGTGTGAGGAGGACGTCGTGGTCGACGCTGTCAAATGCCTTGGATAGGTCGACTGTCGTTACCGACGATACGAGCCCTCTGTCGATGTTCTTGCCCAGGCGCTCGACAGCGGCGAGCACAGCGTCCTCGGTAGAGTGGCGCACCCTATACGCATACTGAGATGGGCTAAACAGATAGGCCGAGCTAAGATAACTAGTCAGTTGACAGCATACTACTTTCTCCAAGATTTTTGACAAGACACTGAAACGTGAAATAGGACGATTGTTCGATGGCACAGTAGGGTCGCCTGATTTTGGTATCGGGACGACACCCGCCGTCTTCCATGCGTCAGGGAACACTTTGGTGGTCAACGAGAGGTTAATGAGGCGAAGCAAGTGTAGACTGATCACCGGAAAGCACTGACGGACGGCCTCCAGAGGAATCTCGTCCAGTCCCACCGCTCGCAACGCACTCATCTTCCTGACAGACCGGGACAGTTCCGGGAGAGTAACAGGTGTGAACTGGAAACCCGTCGAACAGACAGTAGGTGGCCCGAGGTCCCTACGGCCCGCAATGACGGCCCCCCGCAAGCCGGCAGCAATGCGAGGTCCGACGTCCGCGAAGTAGCGGTTGAATTCGTCCGCCCTCTCCTCAGTGCCCCCTCGGTCCGAGGGCAGCGCGCCGCCAGCCGGCTCGGGGGAGGTCATGGCGAACCTCTTGAAAGTTGACCAGAAGCCCCCGCGGTTGCCCGAGGTCAGCTCGCCGCACAGGAACTGCCGCCTGGCCGCGATAAGCCGACTCTTGACGCTGTTCCGCAGCTCGGTGAAGTCCGCCTTCGCCTCCGGCGTGCGCAGGCACAGCCACGTGTCGCGAGCACTGTCCCGCTCAGCCATGAGCGCGCGCAGGTCCGGGTCCCCCAGCCATGGACAGCTCGGCCGCGACACACGCACACGTCTCGGCGAGCAGTAGCGGTCCATGACCGCGTTCCATATGGTCATAAATTGTTCGACGCACGCGTTAACATCAGTGGCACCATCCACCTGGGTCCAGTCCGCTAACAAAAACTCCAGGCGTTAACATCAGTGGCACCATCCACCTGAGTCCAGTCCGCTAACAAAAACTCCAGGCAGACAGCGTTCCAGTCGACCCGCCGCCAGCCGCGAAGGACGCGCCACTGCGTCGGTCTGCGCACACGGGGGGCGGGCGGTAGTCACAATCGGTTGGTGGTCGCTGATAGCGTCCGACAGAATAGACGTCTCCGGCGCTGGATCCGTGTGGTTGGTGATTATGTGGTCCAACGCCGACGGGGTGGAGTGCAGGTGGGTGGGACATCGATCAGCTGCGCTAGGTTGAGCTCGCTGATAAGGTCTAGATAGCGACGGGTGCCAGGAGAGGCCGCATCCAGCACGTTGAAGTTGAAGTCCCCGAGTGGGAACAGGGGCCTGCCTGCGCCTGCGGCCTTGCGGAGCTGAGCCTCGAGGTGGTCCAGGCTGGCCGCGACCCCGCTGCTCGGCGGGCAGTAGATCACGCCTACCGTGGTCGGTAGGCCGCCGGACCAGGTCGCCACAGCCCACAGCGTCTCAAGCGGCCCACTCGCCGGCATCGTCAGAGCCCTCGCCGTGATCTCCGTGCGGTGGATGATGGCGAAGCCGCCCCCGCGCCGCTGCGTTCGGTCCCGCCGCAGCACGTTGTAGCCGGGAAACGTCAGGAATTCGGGCATCACGACCGGCGTAAGCCAGGTCTCCGTGAGGCAGAGAATGTCCAGCTGCTGGTCTTGTAGCAGCTTCATGATGTCACTCAACTTCGGGATGAGAGAGCGCACGTTGAGGTGTCCGATTTTAAGTTGGCCGTGACGGGTCGGCGGCCGCGCAGCGCCATCTGTAATGCCGGTTCCCGCTCCGGCCGCCAGGCGGCGGGCCTGCCGCTCGGTGAGCCGGGCAGGGCTCAGGCATCGCACCACTGTAGGTGCAGCTGTACCCGCGGTCGGGTCAGCCGACCCGGCCCGGGTCGCCGGCGACCCGCGACCCCAGACACAAACCGGAATGCACCGACCAGCGTCAGCGTCGCACTCAGTCGCCGTGATCGGCACCTCAACTAGTGCTCGGTCGTAAATCGGTGCGCGTCTCGGCAGGACACCGGGCGAGTTGCGAGAATCGCTCCGATGCGGCAACTCTCCGCCCCGGCTCCAGCGGCACCGCCGTCTCTGCACGCGGCGCCCGGCCCGGGTACCGCGGCGGGTCCCTCCCCGCTGGGGATGGGCCGGGTCAGCCCCCGACCCGGCGCACGGCACAGCTGAGCCGTCTCGCCAGGGCCTAGCACCACCCCCGACCCGCCAGTCAGGCTGCAGCTGATGGGGCGGCTCGACCTCCACCGACACCAGATCCGGTAGAATCCGCCGCAGCACAGGGACCGGTGCTGATTGGCCGATCAATACTCCGGCGAGCGGATCGACCACTGAGAGCTGGCCTAGGCCGACCCGGTGAGGTGCTATACCTCTTCCAGAATCGGTAGAGTAACGGCCGTCCGGCCAGGGGTCCGCCAGGGCGCCATTAACTAGACAAGCCAGCACAGAAAAGCCAATCACCAGGGACGAGTCACTGACGTCTCGCATCACCAGACACCGGAAACGGAAGCACCGCATGCACCGGGATCGACTCCCACACTCTCACGGCGAACGAGTCTCCCGAACCGGACAAATCGAGAAGTAAACACAGAGCGCAGCACGACGCGGCCGCCATAGTCAGGCGCCACAGCCAGAACTTTGGAACCTAAACCAGGTATGTAGGTATCTAGGTAGTCGTAGGCTTGAGTACGTCCTATGAATTTTGAAGTATCAGCCAAACACTGTAGCCGGTGTCTGTGGCACGACAACAAAGGATTCCCTTGTGTATTTAACTATGTTTAATCCGCGCCGTGCCGGTGCTCGGCGCCACCTTCGCCGTGCGGGGGGAGGGTTTAGACACGCCCCCCTCTAACTCGATAACTAAAAGGGATAGAAAGACGCAGAAAAAGGTGTTCCAAAGCTCTCGACAAGCACATTCGAAAGTACAGCAGATATTTGTGTCCTCAAGTCAATACTGAGGTCATCAGAGGTCATCAAAGGTCAAATTTTACAGTTTGATGACTTCGGTCCAGAAACCCCCATATATCACAGGAACTATAGCCCCGTTTACATAGCAATTTCAAAATAGTGGAACATTGTTCACTAATTATGGAACATCTTCCATTAAGCTCGTTTGAGTAGATATCACCATTACACCAGACTGAGATTTGATCCAATTTGCTCAAACATGGTGTAAGAGTGATCTTGGTTCCTTTTATTTCGAAATCGTGCTTTATAAGTACTGTTAACAGCACAAACATCCAGAGCGGAGTCTTTTTTCTTCCGACATTTTGACCTTCATTTGGTAGCGTAGCAGCTTTTGCGAAGACTGCTACGTTTCCATATGCGCAACCGATTTACTTTTTCCGACGGCAGTTGCCGCTTTTTCGCGAATAAGAATTAGAGCTGCAAGTCTCCGGAAAGTATCACACCGGTACCATACAATAACACAACCAATAAAACAATGTTCCACCAATATACCGGCGCTGTCATTAGTATTTTGTCGCACATATGTTCGCATGCCGCATAGTACATGCCGCAGGCATCTAAAAAGTGCTTGCGGTGCCCAACAATGACCCGCTGTGTCGTGCACTGTACCGTAAGTCATGCAGCTCGAAACGTGGGAGGAGCTTATTTTAGCTAAGTTAGCGGGCACTTATTTTCGCGACCAGCACCTGACGTGAATTCTGTATAATACCACGGAAACAACACCAACAAAGGCAATACCTAGGCTGCAACAACCATACGACCAATGTGATACATAACAGCAGACGGTAAATTGACGCACTGGCGCCGTAATCGTGATCATGTGATGGTGAAAGAAACCTTCATGCTCCACTATTAGTGACCAATGTTTCACTGTTTTGAAACTGCTATGTAAACGGGGCTTATGATAGCTAGGAACAAACGAGAAAAAAAAGGAACGCTCTTGAAAAAAATTAATTCTGTCAAGTGTCCTCAGATTTTAGCTCATGTCAATGGTTTAGGTTCCAAAGCTCATCAAATGTCAAAAAGGCCATGTTTTTTTTACAAAACAGTTATTCGGGAATAGCTTTTTACCTAATACAGACAAGGCAATCATTTTGATGCTTCGAATCATATTAATGTTGACCAGGTTAGGTTAACTTAAAAAATTGACCTCAGATAAAGGTCAAGTGGTGACCCAAGTAGGTCATGTTGCATATGTGAGGACGCATCTCGACGAGACAAACACATTGGTGTCGGTTTCACTTCTCTATCGACATTATGTCGATAGTTATTGGCATAAAACTGTTGGTGACCTCGGGGCTCGGATGACCTCGGCTGAGCCTGTAAGGGTCACTGAACAAAAATGGCACATAGGTGATCAAGAATGGCCTATAATAACATCTAATCCAGAAGGAATTAGACTGATATCTTGCGTATCCTTGGAATAGGAAATATTTGAATATTTCCCCATTGACTTATAACGGGGAGGTCACGAAATTTACCCGACCATAGGTCGCTGATATAAGAAAAAAATCCAAGAAAAACAAATTGTAGATATATATATGACCTTATGAAATCCTGTAAGTGTAAAACCGATCATCCAAAAACTGTGAGTGTGGTACGACAACAAGTTTGTTTTGTTAGGTGATGTCACGTGACCTAGTCTGGTAACCTGACCTGAGATGTCCCGAGGTATTTTTTTCTCTTCATAATGTGGACAATTGATGCTGGAACAACTGTGACAAAAACGGTTACGCTGCGCGTCGCCGTTTTGTCGCTATCCTCGAAAAACCTGAAGGAGAGGGGGGGTGTCTAAACAACAACAACAACAACAACAACCCCCCCCCCCCCCTCTCCCCCCTCTCCCCGGCACGGCGCGGGTTAACCCTCGCCCTACGGGGGGGGGGGGGCAGAGCGAGTACAACTCCGATAACAATGTTGTGCCAGATGCAACGTTCATCTCAGACACCATAACAAATGTATTACATTCTCCTGTCAGTGACCGGCTAGACAAAATACTCACTTTGCAAGACCTAACCAGAGCGCTGCAGTCCATGAAGAAGGGCAAGACACCCGGTTCAAACGGGTTCCCAGCGGAATTTTTCCGTGCGTTCTGGCCAGAATTAGGTCCTTTTCTATATCAAGCCTTTACAGCATCACTTTTAAAAGACCAGAAACTGCCATCGCACAAGGAAGGAATTATCACACTAATACCCAAACAAAATAAGCCAGCTAATTTGCTGAAAAGCTGGAGACCGATAACTCTTTTAAATGTAGACTATAAAATAGTATCAGCTGCAATATCATTTAGACTCCAAAGCGTGATGAATACATTAATTAGTTCGACACAGACAGCATATATTTCAGGTCGCTGTATTGATGAAAATACCAGGCTTATATTCGACCTCATAGCCCATACGGAGTCCACGAAAACACAGGTATGATTTTAGCGGCTGATTTTGAGGCCGCTTTCGAAACAGTTTCTTGGTCATATTTGAGAGCGGTAATGAATAAGTTTAATTTGGCCCATATTTCATGAAAGTTATTTGAAAATGATTTGATGTATTTAAACCCAAATAACCATTCGCGGATTCTGCTCAATGGTTATCTGGGCGACAAAATACACCTACAGCGAGGGATTGGGCAGGGAGATCCGGACTCTGGACATTTATTTAATTTGGCGGTCGCGTTTTTGTCGGAACAGATAACGAAATATAAACTCCTAACAGGCATACGAGTTACACAAACACATGAGATACGGATAAGCCAGTATGCCGACGATACGATCCTTATTCTTGATGGCACAGATCGATCTTTAAGATGTGCAATAAACGAACTAGTTAGGTTCGCATCGATATCTGTACTAAAGGTAAATATAGAGAAAACATCATGTATGCCATCGGTACACTGCGGAATTATCAAGTACACAATGGAGTTGACATAAAACCAGTGGCGTCGCCATGGCTTCCAAACTTGTACAGACACACATTGACATCGAACCTTTCGATCGGGGAGGGGGAAAAGGGAGGGGGTAGGACGTGATCTTTTGCAGGGGTGTCAATACGGTGTTTAAAGGAGCCCAGTCACTTTCATAACTGGATGTTTAGCGCTGAGATAGCAGTTTTGAAGGTCATGTCGAGAAATCACTTTCTGCAAACTCTGGTTGTAAGGACTCTCCTGCTGAATATATTAAATGTTTTGGCCTGTCAGCATTGCGCTGTGTCAAAAAACGTAGTGCTGTGTCTAGAAGCTTCATATGCAATCATGTGATAAAGCAACGTTACTGGACCAGCGAGCGAACCCCTCGCCCAATAGTATCGTAGTTGTGTAAGCAATGCTGAGATAATAGTCACATTTGTACTTACTAATTTTATAATAATAATAAAATATTTTAACCAAGTTCCTAGCTTTTAACAGCTCACTTCTATTCTTCTTTCGAAGCACACAATGTAGTGAACCAAGAACCATATCCTCCTGCGACCAAAACGCCAACTGGAACTCTCACCCTGTTCCGAGGGATCAGAGATATGGGGGTCGGGACGATTTTTTTTTTAAAGACCCGCGGAGGGATTTGAACCCCGGTCCCGGCACAGATAGCAAATGTAATACCACTGCGCCAGATTACTCCCCCGAAGCACCCAATATCATAACAACATGAACCATTTTCGAATTTTGCGTCACTTTCGCAATCTATACTGAAAATGCGTGTATATGTTATCGAAATATATTGCTTTTGGAGAAACAAGTTTTTTGGGGTATATCTGGATAATTTAGCGAACGATTTTTAGAAGAAAAAAATAGCCGAAAAGTAGGGCGGCCATAGCCCCCCGGCCCCCTTATTCCTACGCTTGTGACATTTTCGGTCAGGTCAATATTGAGGTCACCAGAGGTCATCAAGGTCAAATAATTTTCCCAGTTTAGGATTTCGCTCCAGAAACACCCCAAACATCTCGGGAAATATAATAGCTTGGAACAAACGGAGAAACGCAGTCGAAAGTCGAAAGCTCGAAAAGAAAACGGAGGCATTCTGAAGTCGATTCTTTCCATGCAACGCCCATAGGCGTAATGTTAAAATCCTAAAATGTTGGGGGGGGGGACACGTCTCCCCCCCCCGGTGGCGCCGCCACTGGGTGTAGGTATATAATTCAACTGATGATATGATCTGCAAGTTTGCCAGGAAATGCATTTTGAGCAATTTCTCACACGTTTTAACGGTACACGGCCTACCGAACTAATGACAACTGAACCAGTGACAACTGAACCAGTGACAACTGAACCAGTGACAACTGAACCAGTGACAACTAAACCAGTAAAACTGAACCAGGGACTGAACCAGTGACAAGTGACAACTGAGGTCTAATTTTGAAGTTGACCTAACCCGGTCACCATTAATATATTGCGAAACGTCTTGACGAGACAAATACGATTGTGTTAATATTATTGCGCTATGTTTAACTGATAAGAAGTTATTCACCAAAACGTTTTTGGAAGAAAATGCCATCGTGACATTTGGTGACCTCTGGAGCCTAAACTATTGACCTGAACTAAAATTTGGGAACACCAATGGCGATTGGATTTTGCATGAGCTTTCTATTACTTTTTCTGTGTGTTCCTAGCTATCATAGTTCCCAAGATATTTGGGAGTTTTAGGAGCAAAGTCCTATACTTGTAAAATTTGACCTGCGATGACCTCTGGTGACCTCAATATTGACCAAGCCAAATAACGACCGAAATAGTTTCGACATTATTTTTGAAGAGCAATCGAACGGTGTTTTTTGGATTCGGCATACTCCATAGGAGCGGAGTTAGAAGCGTGCGACAGAAATTGCCCTATATTCGTCATGAGCGACAGAGCGACAGAGCGACAGAGCGACAGAGCGACAGACCATTTATAGACCTCCGCTGCCAAGTGTCCTCAGATTTTAGCTCAGGTCAATGGTTTAGGCTCCAGAGCTCATCAAATGTCAAAAAGGCCACTTTTACAAAAGAGTTATTCACGGATATATTTTTACCTAATAAAGACAAGCCAATCATGTTGATGCTTCGAATCATATTAATGATCACCAGGTTAGGTCAACTAAAAAAATTGACATCAGGTCAAGGTCAAGTGGTGACCCAAGTAGGTCATGCTGCATATGTGATGACTTGCCTCGACGAGACAAACACTTTGGTGTCGGTTTCACTTCTCTATCGACATTATGTCGAGGGTTATTGACATAAAACTGTTTGTGACATCGGATGACCTCGGCTGAGCATATAGGGGTCACTGAACAAAAATGGCACCTAGGTAATCAAGAATGGGCAATAATAACATGATCCAGAAGGAATTAGACTGATATCTTGCGTATCCTTGGAATAGGAAGCATTTGAATATTTCCCCATTGACATAATGGGGAGATCACGAAATTGATCCGACCTTAGGTCGCTGATATACAAAATAAAAGATAAACAAATTGTAGATATATATGGCCTTATGAAATCCTGTAAATGTAAAATCGATCATCCAAAAACTGTGACTGTGAAAAAAAGATTGTAGGTGGTGTCACGTGACCTGGTCTGGTAGCCTGACCTGAGATGATCAGATTGTAGGTGGTGTCACGTGACCTGGTCTGGTAGCCTGACCTGAGATGATCCGAGGATTGTAGGTGGTGTCACGTGACCTGGTCTGGTAGCCTGACCTGAGATGATCCGAGGATTGTAGGTGGTGTCACGTGACCTGGTCTGGTAGCCTGACCTGAGATGATCCACGTGACCACGTGGCCTGGTCTGGTAGCCTGACCTGAGATGATCGGAGGTATAGGTGGTGTCACGTGACCTGGTCTGGTAGCCTGACCTGAGATGATCCGAGGATTGTAGGTGGTGTCACGTGACCTGGTCTGGTAGCCTGACCTGAGATGATCCACGTGACCACGTGACCTGGTCTGGTAGCCTGACCTGAGATGATCCGAGGATTGTAGGTGGTGTCACGTGACCTGGTCTGGTAGCCTGACCTGAGATGATCCGATTGTAGGTGGTGTCACGTGACCTGGTCTGGTAGCCTGACCTGAGATGATCCACGTGACCACGTGACCTGGTCTGGTAGCCTGACCTGAGATGATCAGATTGTAGGTGGTGTCACGTGACCTGGTCTGGTAGCCTGACCTGAGATGATCCACGTGACCACGTGACCTGGTCTGGTAGCCTGACCTGAGATGATCCGAGGATTGTAGGTGGTGTCACGTGACCTGGTCTGGTCACCTGACCTGAGATGATCCACGTGACCACGTGACCTGGTCTGGTAGCCTGACCTGAGATGATCCACGTGACCACGTGACCTGGTCTGGTAGCCTGACCTGAGATGATCCGAGGATTGTAGGTGGTGTCACGTGACCTGGTCTGGTAGCCTGACCTGAGATGATCCACGTGACCACGTGACCTGGTCTGGTAGCCTGACCTGAGATGATCAGATTGTAGGTGGTGTCACGTGACCTGGTCTGGTAGCCTGACCTGAGATGATCCACGTGACCACGTGACCTGGTCTGGTAGCCTGACCTGAGATGATCCGAGGATTGTAGGTGGTGTCACGTGACCTGGTCTGGTCACCTGACCTGAGATGATCCACGTGACCACGTGACCTGGTCTGGTAGCCTGACCTGAGATGATCCACGTGACCACGTGACCTGGTCTGGTAGCCTGACCTGAGATGATCCACGTGACCACGTGACCTGGTCTGGTAGCCTGACCTGAGATGATCCGATTGTAGGTGGTGTCACGTGACCTGGTCTGGTAGCCTGACCTGAGATGATCCACGTGACCACGTGACCTGGTCTGGTAGCCTGACCTGAGATGATCAGATTGTAGGTGGAGTCACGTGACCTGGTCTGGTAGCCTGACCTGAGATGATCCACGTGACCACGTGACCTGGTCTGGTAGCCTGACCTGAGATGATCCGAGGATTGTAGGTGGTGTCACGTGACCTGGTCTGGTCACCTGACCTGAGATGATCCACGTGACCACGTGACCTGGTCTGGTAGCCTGACCTGAGATGATCCACGTGACCACGTGACCTGGTCTGGTAGCCTGACCTGAGATGATCCGAGGATTGTAGGTGGTGTCACGTGACCTGGTCTGGTAGCCTGACCTGAGATGATCCACGTGACCACGTGACCTGGTCTGGTAGCCTGACCTGAGATGATCCACGTGACCACGTGACCTGGTCTGGTAACCTGACCTGAGATGATCCACGTGACCACGTGACCTGGTCTGGTAGCCTGACCTGAGATGATCCGAGGATTGTAAGTGGTGTCACGTGACCTGGTCTGGTAGCCTGACCTGAGATGATCCGAGGATTGTAGGTGGTGTCACGTGACCTGGTCTGGTAGCCTGACCTGAGATGATCCGAGGATTGTAGGTGGTGTCACGTGACCTGGTCTGGTCACCTGACCTGAGATGATCCGAGGATTGTAGGTGGTGTCACGTGACCTGGTCTGGTCACCTGACCTGAGATGATCCACGTGACCACGTGACCTGGTCTGGTAGATGATCCACGTGACCACGTGACCTGGTCTGGTAGCCTGACCTGAGATGATCCACGTGACCACGTGACCTGGTCTGGTAGCCTGACCTGAGATGATCCGAGGATTGTAGGTGGTGTCACGTGACCTGGTCTGGTAGCCTGACCTGAGATGATCCGAGGATTGTAGGTGGTGTCACGTGACCTGGTCTGGTAGCCTGACCTGAGATGATCCGAGGATTGTAGGTGGTGTCACGTGACCTGGTCTGGTCACCTGACCTGAGATGATCTGAGGATTGTAGGTGGTGTCACGTGACCTGGTCTGGTCACCTGACCTGAGATGATCCACGTGACCACGTGACCTGGTCTGGTAGCCTGACCTGAGATGATACACGTGACCACGTGACCTGGTCTGGTAGCCTGACCTGAGATGATCAGATTGTAGGTGGTGTCACGTGACCTGGTCTGGTAGCCTGACCTGAGATGATCCACGTGACCACGTGACCTGGTCTGGTAGCCTGACCTGAGATGATCCACGTGACCACGTGACCTGGTCTGGTAGCCTGACCTGAGATGATCCGAGGATTGTAGGTGGTGTCACGTGACCTGGTCTGGTCACCTGACCTGAGATGATCCGAGGATTGTAGGTGGTGTCACGTGACCTGGTCTGGTCACCTGACCTGAGATGATCCACGTGACCACGTGACCTGGTCTGGTAGCCTGACCTGAGATGATCCGAGGTATTTTTTCCTCTTCATAATGCGGGTCATTGATGCCGCGGAACAGCTGAACAGCTGTGACAAAAACGGCAGCGCTGCGTGCCGCTATTTGCAGCGCCGCCATTTTGTCGCTATCCTCAAAAACTGGAAGGAGAGGGGGTGTCTAAACAGCCCCCCCCCCCCCCCGGCACGGCGCGGGTTAAAAGATACTTGACTTTGTAAGAGTTGTTTAAATTTCCTTAAAAATCAGAACTGATTCCAATTTTCGGTCGATTTCCTTCGTTTAGGGGCATGGTACGATGCCCCCTTACATCCGCCCTTGAGCAGCCCCAATGATTTTGGGAAATATACACCTCTGACTGGTATAGACTTGGTTGCCGGAGGCGAGGCGGCGGAGAACGGCGCACTGACTGCCCAGCTGTAAGACAGCGCAGGATCCGGCAGCATCAGCGGCTCCAGTGAAGACGAGCTGGAACGAGCTGGGGCTGAAGCCCAGCTGCTGCGAGCTGTGCCAGTGGCGCCTGACTGCGCTCGCCGCTCGGTGCCCGTTTCGCGGGTTCCGCCGCCTGCAGACGAGCGCGACTGGGGGGCGCCCGTGCTCGGGCGGCGTAGCATTGTTCTGCATACTGCTAAAGGGAAATATTTACATTTCGATAATTTTTGCTGCATTATCTTATGCAACATGTATGGTATTCAATTGATCGAGTCTCAATTTAAAAATGAAATCACAACTTCTCTATTTCGATTTTTTATTTTGTTTTTGGGCGGAGATAAAACAAAAACAAGTAGATATACTTCTTTCGGAGTTCATGATCGGTGGTTTCCCCTCACTATTGGAAGCGCGACATATCTGATGCTTTTCTTTCAATCTGTTCAACGTTGGACAATGTCCCTGAAACAAATTGCCGACACTAAATAGGTCGCTGTTGGGTGCATAAATGAACCTCTGATTTTGATTGCCACTTTTTCGGTTGTTTATTGATTGTTTTGGGAAAAGTGTTTATTTTATTGACAAGATAAATCATTGTATTATATACATCCAGAGACAAAACTATACAAAGCTCCTAATGTTGAAAATAAATTAGCCATTATGACGATTGTTTTCACAAATTGAGTGTCGCAGCCACTAACTAGGCCGTCGTTGGGTGCATAAGTCAACTGCAAACTTGGAAACGCCTTTATTCGATGTTTGTTGATTGTTAAGGATAGTAGGACACATCATCATAATAGACAGAGTTCAAGACATATTTGACGATTATTTGACGAAATGGCAGGGGTGGTAAAATGACCCGTCATGCTGGACGACGATAGAGAACAAAATTTGTCTTTTTCTTGCCAGGTTGGCTATTTTTTCATCACAAATGATCCATCAGAGGAGCCATATGCTATGTTTTTGCATGCGTGTGCTTTTTACATCGAATCGTGGGATATTCAAGGGCAATTTCTACTGAATTGGTCCACACATGAAAATGCAGTCTACCAAAAAAAAACGCGTCTCAGTCTACCCAAAAAAAAATACGCGTCCCACATAGCAACAGCGATATCAGTTTGGCAGCATATTAGACCACAAGCATAGTCGACAGCGGTTTGGGAGAACCGCGGAAGACCACTCATTCACTTTGAACGGGAGACTCTCCACCCTCCAACCTGCGGATCCGCTGGTTTTATCAGTCAACTTCGCTGCATAGTAGAAATGCTATAAATTTTGGAACAAATTTAGAAACCCAGAGTATATTTTAGAATGTTCGCCAATGACTATGGAGGCATGATGGCAGCATTGTAAAACCTCGATTTGGAGCGATCGTCGCTTTCGGAAGCGCCGCATGTGATTTTGTTTAGCAATTATGTGAAGCACCTCCTTCTTCAGAGTTCAAGGTAAGGTTAAGTTAAAATAATTAATAATATAGTTGCTCAAAAAGTGGATAAAATAAATCGCATAGCAAGTAGGGTAAACTGAACATGTCAACACATCAGACTTGGCACGTTACTGGTGGTGTTGTGGTAATTTGGGATATCAAGACATCAAACTTGCATGTTATTGGTGGTGTGTGGTGTCTGAAAGTCCTCCCAGTGTACGACCTGTACACTGGGTGTGGTGGAGCACCACGGCAGCCAGCACAGCGGCCACTACACTGCATACTGCTTCAATCAGCCGGCCGCCAGGTGGTTCTTCACCAACGACGCCAACGTGAAGGAGAGCACTACTATGGATGCTATGCTTGAGTAGGCAGCGGTCTACATGCTGTTCTATGCCGCAAGAGGTCGCCGCCATGATCCTCAGGAACTTCGCGCTGACCGGTCTGAAGAGCTATCTACTGATACCGTTGATAGGGCTGCTCAGTGCGACCGGCCACCATCGGCGGCACCGCCTCCTTCCTCTTCATCATGCTGCGGACGCCGTGCGTATGCTGCCGAAAACGGATCAACTCCGGGCCGCGAAACAAGTGCCACCCTACAGCCCAAACACATCCCCAATGACAGGAACCCTCCGGCGCCCAAGTTCGGCTGAGGCGTACCGAGGCGGCGCGTGGTGCGATGTGAGCTGTGTGGGATGCGCGAGTGATACGGGTTGACAGGTGGCGATGTGTTTGCAATAATGTTGTGATGTGATATGTTGTGTGTTGGTGAGATGCAACATTATTTATATGAAGTATATACATGTGCCTTGATCCAGTGTAAATAAAAATAAAAATATATTTCAGTGGGATTTCTTGGGTGCAAAATGTGATCAATTTACAGTATATTTTGGTCTCGTCTGCCGATTTCAAGTAATAACTCCAATTTTTGTTGAAAAAGGAAATTATTGCCCTTTAAGAATAAAGACAAACGGATAAAATAGATGGCATTGCAGATATTGCTTTCTAGCATGCGGTTGGAGAATGGATATAGGCCGGAGTTTGCGAGTCTGAGTCGATTTTGTTTTCAGGCCGGAGTCGGAGTCGGAGTTGCTAAAATTATGTCGACTCCGCAGCCATGGTTCCTAGTTCTAGGGGCGGATCCATGGGGGGTGAAAGTTGACATGACACCCCCCCCCCCCCCCCCAGGTCCTTAAACCTTGATCTCCCCCTCCCCCCAAAAAACGGCCGGATTTACAGTTGCTGACGTGTTGACGACGCGCTCTACCCCCCCCCCCCCCCCCCCCCCCCCCCCGCTCAAGAACTTTTTTTTTAAATACGCCACTGGATTTGGCTTTCCCAAAACTCACGGCTAGATCCGCCCTGCCTAATTCATCCTGATTAAGAAAGCTCGAGGCACGTTACCGGAATTTGGCGACCGGATAGTGGGACCAGAGCTTTAACATTTTGTTTCGCTTAGCGTAGAGCTAGAGCTAGAGCTAATATCGGAAAACGATCCCATCAAACGAAGTCGGACTAAAAATATAGACGACTTATATCTTTGACAAACTTGTTTTCACTCTCCCGTCAAGCGATCTTGTTTTTGGCAGTGGGTTAAATTTAGTAATGACTGTTCGAAAACATTTTTTTCCGGCTCCCGCCGGTGGTGTATTTTACATATAGCAATGATTTGTAGAACAATCTCACACTACAACCGCCCCAAAAGACACCAATCACAGAAACAATCACCAATCACTACCATGCACACAATGCATAACTTCGCAATACAAAAACAAAACAATCACACTAAAGAAACGAGCAATCGCATTACACACAATACACACCACGTTGGGCCCCCCAACAGCACCGGCACCGGCAGCACAGACGGCCGCGACAACAGTGTTTTATCCACCGTGGACAACTTTGACGGCAGCAGCGGCAGCGGCGGCAGCGGCGGCGGCGGCGGCGGCGGCGGCCGGGTCCCACCGCTGAGAGCAGCGCGCCGCGGCGCGGACCCAGCCGGTCACTCGCGAACCTGATGACACGCCAATCACGACCAACACACTCGCAGCATTTTGGGGCTCGAAAGCATTTGACCCTTAAGGTACTGGGTCATTAGGTGACCTCTGAGATCATGGCAATGACCCAGATGTCATCAAAATCGTGAATGCGTTGATACTGAATTATAATCGAGCTAGAATCGTGAATGAGCATATAAATATGCAAAATGGGTGCCAAATTTGAAATCAGCGTCACAAAAATGTCCTAGAAACTAATCATCCAAATCGTTAATGCCTAGATCGGGTTATAATCGAGCTAGAATCGTAAATGAACACATCATTATGCAAAATAGGTGCAAATTTGAAATCAGCGTCACATAATGTCCTAGACACTACCCAAATCCAAAAAGGTCATCTCAGGTCATTGGAGGTCAGTGGCCTCGGCTTACCTGTTGAAGTGCATGACCCCAGTGGAACATATAATTATGAAAAATGGATGCCAAATTTGAAATCAGTGTCACAAAATGTCCTAGAAACTGCCAGAGGACAAAAAAAGTAGTCTCTGGTCATCGGAGGTCAGTGAACTCGGTTGACCTCTGAAAAGGTCAACCGAGGTCACGATCTCAGTGGAAACCATAAATGTCACCTTTGAACACCTGTGCATATGCTCCTGAGCAATAAACACTCGGAAACTACACTTGCACAAGCTACAAGCATCGATACTACGGGACGCCAGTTGTGCCTGACATGACCTTGAGAAACAGGTCATGGGCAGTGGCGTGCGCAGAAATTCACAAAGGACCTGGTCATTGCCTTGAGGGGCGCCACCCGATCGACAGGGGCGCCACCAATATTGGCGATAACTTTGCAGGGGGGGGGGGCGCCTCTCCTTCCGCACAGTGCGAAAGGAGAGGCGCCCCCCCCCCCCCCCTTCCGTCACTAGCCGGATGGGCGCCGTCACTGGCCAGGGGCGCCGTCACGGGCCGGAGGGGCGCCATCACCGGCCGAAGGGGCGCCATCACTGGCCGGAGGGGCGCTGTCACGGGCCGGAGAGGCGCAGTCTATGGCAGGGGCGCCCTCACTGGCCGGGGGCGCCGTCACTGGCCGCAAGAGGCCAGCACTGGCCGGGGGAGCGTCCTCACTGGCCGGAGTGGCGTCGTCACTGTCCGGAAGGGCGCCGTCACTGATCGGAGGGGCGCCAGCTTTGCATGGGCGCCTCGGGTCCAAAGGACCAGGTCATGCCCTGAATGACCGCATACTCGGTACGCCACTGGTCATAGGTCACGGGTCATGGGAAGTAGAAGTTTGACATTTTCAAACTTTATGTCAAATTGTTGAAAAGTAGGACACTGAAAGTTTCGTCGCAATAGGTTGATAAATACGCTAGTTATTCGCCAAAAACCGAGCCCCCCCCCCCCCCCCCCCCCCCCCTGCACTGGCGAGGGTTAAAACGGAGCACCTTGATACCACTCATACTTACCACTCATGCCGTTGATTTTCCGCGGCCTGTATTTATTGACCGCGTGGCGTGACATATCGCCGTCTCGACCCATTCCGCTCGCCTGCCGTGTGTTCCGGCGGTCGTCAGGTGCGGCCGTCTGTGTACCTCCGGTCACCATGTGACTACCGCTCGTCACCAGGCGAGGCGCCCCCGGCGTCAATACTGCCCGGGGCTCAGAACGGCGAGCCGCGAACCGCAGCCAACGACGAGCAAAACGAACGCAGGGTGGATAGAGAGCCGGGTACGGCGGGGATTGAAGAGACCCTCTGTGGAGAAAAGGGAGTCTGTACGGAAACAGAGTGGACAGGTGAGCTAGCTTCTGGGGGATTTTCCACTCCAAGCTGTATAGTGTTTCGGGTGGCATTTTGATGATGATTGCGGTTTTGGGGCGCACCGACTCTTATGGTCATACAGCGCCCAATTGGGTGGCATTGAAAAATTGGGTGGCATTTTAGAGGTTGAACAATGAACATGGTACGCGTAATAAGTGTGATGATGACACATACAGGCAGGAGGTAAATATTATGTCCAAACAAAATTGAAATGTTAGTTTTCCGTGTCACGACGTTACCGGCTCCCTAGGCGTCGTCCAGGTGTCCTTCGAATCGCATCACCTTAGTTTTGTGTTGTTATGACATGTTGGGTGAAAGCTAACAATGGTGTAGGTCTATCTGAATCTAGATCAGATTGCAATTTAATTGTATTGTCTTTGTCAGACGCTTGTGTAGTTAAATTACAACGATATCATGAACAAATACATTGTGTAATACCGTTACAGTGAAATTGGCAAATGTCCTACTAAATAGGCTCTACTTAGTTCGATTAATGAAGCATATGGCAGATGTTTCAAAACAATGCTTTAACAAAGTTTATCGCAAAGTCACTGTGTCAGATGCGATACCCGCGGTGAATTTATATTGGAACTCTGGTCACATGAAAATAATCTTTCCTTCAATATTGATATAAGGAAATGAATATAGATTGTTAATTAATTATTTATTGAGGAGCGAGGACCATACTTTTCGAATGTTTCACATATCCTAATTTTCATCAGTAACTCATACATACATAGGCAAATGCTATTCACCGTTATCGCGAACGATTTAAGCATCCACGCTCCCGACGTATGTATCGTACAATATGCTGATGATACGCAGGTGCTGGTCAGCGGCCGAAGGTCAGCTCTGGACTCAACAGTTGCTCGACTTGAGGTCACTCTGGATGCTCTGAGTGACTGGTTTGCAGCCAATGGTCTGAAGGTGAATGCCGGAAAGACGCAGCTTATGACATTTGGTAGTCGCCAGAACCTGTGTAACCTGCCCGACATCAGCGTTAAATTCTGAGATGCAGTTTTGAAACCATGCCAAAAGGTGAAGAACCTAGGCGTGATCTTTGATCCATGCCTCACTTGGGACGACCATGTGACGGCCCTCACCAGAAAGCGTTTTGGTACACTAATCGGACTGAGCCATGCGCGTCACCAACTACCAGCCGACACCATCGTGACAATTGTGAACGCCCTGGTGCTCTCGCACATCCACTACTGTTTGCCAGTTTACGGAAACTGCACAAAGAAGAATCTTGGCTGGATTGAAAAGGTAATTAACTTGCTGCTCGAGTAATTTCTGGCCGTCGCAAATATGACCATGTGGCGAATGTACGAGATGCGCTGGGATGGCTGTCGGCCACTGATCTGTCATCCCATGATACGCTGGTGCTTCTGCACAAGGTAGTTTGTACTGAGGAGCCTACCGCCATTACCAGGATGTTGCATGGCAACGAGGAAATGCGAGAGCGTACAACTAGGCAAAACAGCAACCTAAGCTTACCCAGCATTCGCACAGAAGCAGGGAAGCGAAGGTTTTGCTATCGTGCAGCGATGCAGTACAACAGACTGCCCATCGAACTCCAAGGCATGACGACCAGACATTTTAAATCGTCGCTAAAACGCCACCTCATGCAGCGATGAAGTGCACCTGCATTGCACCGGACGGTGACTTGTGTGTTGTATGTGTTTTGTGTGTGTGTGTGTGTTTATGTACGCCCGTGTTTTCTACTTTTTGTGCCATGCACTGACGCGAGAGCTTAACCCTCGCCCTACGGGAGCTTTTTCACCTTCGCCCTACGGGGGTTCCAAAAAAGACCCCCTGTTAACTTCCAAACCAAGCAACATAGAGCAACGCGGTAAGACCCAACATGTTGCCTGTCATGTTTGGAATCTAACGGTATGCATTTTTTAGGTTTCGGGTCAACGAGTGACCTTCCAGATCAAGTGAATGACCTCGATCGACCACGTCCAGAACAGCGATTTTGCTCTGTCAGAAAACCTCAAAATGAGAAATTGATAAATGTAAAAAAGGCATGTTCCTAGACCAGTTTTAACTCATAAATACAGAAAAGGTAATTATTTATTCGTATCTGTTAAAAAAGTCAAAAAAAGTTATTAAAAAAATGACGTCATAATTTTCTTACACTTAGGGAGCCATCACTCAGTCAAAAATAGAGATATTTCTTTGAAATTCATAGTCACATTCACCAACTAACTGCAGGTACTAGTGGAGGGCGCTGCTGGCCCCGTAACGGTCTGCAGCCCGCTCGCGCTCTCCCACCCGCGCCATCATCTTAGGCGGCACCTCGGGGTCCATTTCGCGAAGCACGCGGCGGATCCGTTTCTTCACTCTTCAGATCTGGATCACTGCGGGATTTCCATCCTCCCTTGTACACCTCCTGCTTCATCCAGCCCCAGCAATCCTCAATGGGCCTCAGCTGGGGGACATTGGGGGGATTTTCCTCGCAGGGGACATATGGCACGTGCTCACGCTCGAGGAGATCCAGTGTTTTACGGGCGTAGTGAGCGGCTCCGAGATCTGGCCAGAACACATATCCACCACGGGGGTAATGGTGTGTCAGACATGGGAAGAGCACCTCAAGGCCTTTCTGCCGGTACACGTCCCCATTGACATTGGCCCGACTGAGGCAGATGACGGGCTTGGAGACCCCACGCGGAGATATGGCGACCCACACCAGAAGTTTCCGCGGGAACTTGCCGACGGGCCGATTTTCCACATCTTCTGGCACATCTCCTCCCGGTCCAGCATAGAAACCTTGGTTACCAGGCATTTCAGAGCTGTCGTAGGTGAAATAGCTTTCATCGTCCATAACCACGTCGATTTCACCTGCAGATTTGAGCGTGCCCCTCGCCAGTCTGCGTATCCGTGTTTTCTGCTTCTTCAGCTGCTCCGGAGTGGCTGATGGGGCCTTGGTCTTCTTCCGGTATCTAATGCCTTCCTCCTTGAGGATTTCCCTCACGTTGCTAGGGGATATCCCGAAGCGCCTGGCCAGGAAACGGAGGGACACGCCCACGCGGTTACGGGCGGCGTGAACGAGGGCCTGCCTTCTTTGACGGGGCATCTTGACCACATGTCTTTGCCCGATGCTTTTGTGTTCAACATTTCCTTTTTCCTCAATGTTTCTCATGATGGCATACACAGTTGACCTCGCTACACCCATTTCACGGAAATGGGCTACAACTTTGAATTTGTGAAAATTTGGGTGATTCTGCACAAATTCCGCCACCAAATTTCGCACAGCCGTCTTGGTTCCATGATGAATGAAAAAATATGCTATAAGCATGAAATTTGGTATACACGTGCTATACATATGGGTCCTTCATCAAGCAAAATGTTGTCTCAGTAGCTTTTTTATTAACGGAGTTACGCGAAATTGATCTTTGTCTAGAAATTAAGTGCACACCCGTTATATTCCGGGTTTTTTTAATCTTCGAAAATTTGGATTTTGTGTTGAATTTTCCAAAACAAATCTGTTTTTGTTCATTTTGGGGATCAAAAACCCAAATTGTCGAACATCCGAGATTGCCACTTTAAAGAAAATTGATTTTTTATCTTTGATTAATTGCGTTTGCAATTTGCTTCAAAACTCTGTTTTCTACGATTTTTCAAACATTTATCGTTTTTCCACCAACATGACGTCATCAAAACATCATTATTTCCCAAATTTCTCAACCAATATCAATTAAATTTTTACCTCATACGTATAATTATTGTATACTTAGCTACTGAAAATTTCAGTAAGATGCGCTGCATGTCTAAAAAGTTATGCAAGAAAAACCTCATGGGGGTCGTTTTAGGACTCCCGTGGGGCGAGGAATTTCAGCAGATGCGCCGCATGTGTAAAAAGTTATGCAAGAAAAACCTCAGGGGGGTCGTTTTAGGACCCCCCCCCCCGTAGGGCGAGGGTTAAAACTGGATTAGGGACTCACGGCTCGAGCACTTCGAACAGAGGTGCGTCTGGGCGGCCTGCTGCGTAGCGTTCTCTGGCGGGTTGAGAGTCAGTGATTACCTGCAGTCACAGCTTAAGCAAGACAGGGCTTAAAGCGGGCGGACCTCGTGTTTTCCCCAGACGGAGCCGAGTGCGTTATCGAGCTCAGGATCCTCCCGCATGCCGGCTGGTTGGCCGTGGGGGGGGGGGGACGCGCGCACCTGTTTAGGTCCGGGCGGACGGTCAGGGGAAGGGACGGGCGCGGCAGGGGGTGGGGGTGGTGAGTGTCGGTGTCATGGATGATGATGGTGGTGGTGGTGGTGGTGGTGATGGTGGTGACGATTATGATGGTGACGATTATGATGGTGACGATTATGATGGTGATGATGATGGTGATGGTGATGGTGATGGTGATGATAATGATGATGATGATGATGATGGTGATGGTGATGGTGATGGTGATGGTGATGGTGATGGTGATGGTGATGGTGATGGTGATGGTGATGGTGATGGTGATGATAATGATGATGATGATGGTGATGGTGATGGTGATGGTGATGGTGATGGTGATGGTGATGATGATGATGATGGTGATGGTGATGGTGATGGTGATGATAATGATGATGATGATGGTGATGGTGATGGTGATGGTGATGGTGATGGTGATGGTGATGGTGGTGATGGTGATGGTGATGGTGATGATGATGATGGTGATGGTGATGGTGATGGTGATGGTGATGGTGATGGTGATGGTGATGGTGATGGTGATGGTGATGGTGATGGTGATGGTGATGGTGATGGTGATGGTGATGGTGGTGATGGTGATGATGATGATGTTGTTTTTAACGATGACGCTATACACCGTGAGGTGTGTGTGTGTGTGTGTGTGTGTGTGTGTGTGTGTGTGTGTGTGTGTGTGTGTGTGTGTGTGTGTGTGTGTGTGTGTGTGTGTGTGTGTGTGTGTGTGTGTGTGTGTGTGTGTGTGTGTGTGTGTGTGTGTGTGTGTGTGTGTGTGTGTGTGTGTGTGTGTGTGTGTGTGTGTGTGTGTGTGTGTGTGTGTGTGTGTGTGTGTGTGTGTGTGTGTGTGTGTGTGTGTGTGTGTGTGTGTGTGTGTGTGTGTGTGTGTGTGTGTGTGTGTGTGTGTGTGTGTGTGTGTGTGTGTGTGTGTGTGTGTGTGTGTGTGTGTGTGTGTGTGTGTGTGTGTGTGTGTGTGTGTGTGTGTGTGTGTGTGTGTGTGTGTGTGTGTGTGTGTGTGTGTGTGTGTGTGTGTGTGTGTGAGAGTCACTATGGTAACGATGACGCTATACACCGTGAGGTGGGTCACTATGGTAACGATGACGCTATACACCGTGAAGTGAGTGACTATGGTAACGATGACGCTATACACCGTGAGGTGGGTCACTATGGTAACGATGAAGCTATGCACCGTGAGGTGAGTCACTATGGTAACGATGACGCTATACACCGTGAAGTGAGTCACTATGGTAACGATGACGCTATACACCGTGAAGTGAGTCACTATGGTAACGATGACGCTATACACCGTGAGGTGGGTCACTATGGTAACGATGATGCTATACACCGTGAGGTGGGTCACTATGGTAACGATGACACTATACACCGTGAGGTGAGTCACTATGGTAACGATGACGCTATACACCGTGCGGTGGGTCACTATGGTAACGATGACGCTATACACCGTGAAGTGAGTCACTATGGTAACGATGATGCTATACACCGTGAGGTGTGTCACTATGGTAACGATGACGCTATACACCGTGAGGTGGGTCACTATGGTAACGATGACGCTATACACCGTGAGGTGAGTCACTATGGTAACGATGACGCTATACACCGTGAGGTGGGTCACTATGGTAACGATGACGCTATACACCGTGAGGTGGGTCACTATGGTAACGATGACGCTATACACCGTGAAGTGAGTCACTATGGTAACGATGACGCTATACACCGTGAGGTGAGTCACTATGGTAACGATGACGCTATACACCGTGAGGTGAGTCACTATGGTAACGATGACGCTATACACCGTGAGGTGGGTCACTATGGTAACGATGACGCTATACACCGTGAGGTGGGTCACTATGGTAACGATGACGCTATACACCGTGAAGTGAGTCACTATGGTAACGATGACGCTATACACCGTGAGGTGAGTCACTATGGTAACGATGACGCTATACACCGTGAGGTGGGTCACTATGGTAACGATGACGCTATACACCGTGAGGTGAGTCACTATGGTAACGATGACGCTATACACCGTGAGGTGGGTCACTATGGTAACGATGACGCTATACACCGTGAAGTGAGTCACTATGGTAACGATGATGCTATACACCGTGAGGTGGGTCACTATGGTAACGATGACGCTATACACCGTGAAGTGAGTCACTATGGTAACGATGACGCTATACACCGTGAAGTGAGTCACTATGGTAACGATGACGCTATACACCGTGAAGTGAGTCACTATGGTAACGATGATGCTATACACCGTGAAGTGAGTCACTATGGTAACGATGATGCTATACACCGTGAGGTGGGTCACTATGGTAACGATGACGCTATACACCGTGAGGTGAGTGACTATGGTAACGATGATGCTATACACCGTGAGGTGGGTCACTATGGTAACGATGACGCTATACACCGTGAAGTGAGTCACTATGGTAACGATGATGCTATACACCGTGAGGTGAGTCACTATGGTAACGATGATGCTATACACCGTGAAGTAGTCACTATGGGTAACGATGACGCTATACACCGTGAAGTGAGTCACTATGGTAACGATGACGCTATACACCGTGAAGTGAGTGACTATGGTAACGATGACGCTATACACCGTGAGGTGAGTCACTATGGTAACGATGACGCTATACACCGTGAGGTGGGTCACTATGGTAACGATGACGCTATAACACCGTGAAGTGAGTGACTATGGTAACGATGACGCTATACACCGTGAGGTGAGTCACTATGGTAACGATGACGCTATACACCGTGAAGTGAGTCACTATGGTAACGATGACGCTATACACCGTGAAGTGAGTGACTATGGTAACGATGACGCTTATACACCGTGAGGTGAGTCACTATGGTAACGATGACGCTATACACCGTGAGGGTGGGGTCACTATGTGTAACGATGACGCTATACACCGTGAAGTGAGTCCACTATGGTAACGATGACGCTATACACCGTGAGGTGAGTCACTATGGTAACGATGACGCTATACACCGTGAAGTGAGTCACTATGGTAACGATGACGCTATACACCGTGAGGTGAGTCACTATGGTAACGATGACGCTATACACCGTGAGGTGAGTGACTATGGTAACGATGATGATATACACCGTGAAGTGAGTCACTATGGTAACGATGACGCTATACACCGTGAAGTGAGTCACTATGGTAACGATGACGCTATACACCGTGAAGTGAGTCACTATGGTAACGATGATGCTATACACCGTGAAGTAAGTCACTATGGTAACGATGACGCTATACACCGTGAAGTGAGTCACTATGGTAACGATGACGCTATACACCGTGAAGTAAGTCACTATGGTAACGATGACGCTATACACCGTGAAGTGAGTCACTATGGTAACGATGATGCTATACACTGTGAAGTGAGTCACTATGGTAACGATGATGCTATACACCGTGAGGTGGGTCACTATGGTAACGATGACGCTATACACCGTGAAGTGAGTCACTATGGTAACGATGACGCTATACACCGTGAGGTGAGTCACTATGGTAACGATGATGATATACACCGTGAAGTGAGTCACTATGGTAACGATGACGCTATACACCGTGAAGTGAGTCACTATGGTAACGATGACGCTATACACCGTGAGGTGAGTCACTATGGTAACGATGACGCTATACACCGTGAGGTGGGTCACTATGGTAACGATGGCGCTATACACCGTGAGGTGAGTCACTATGGTAACGATGACGCTATACACCGTGAGGTGGGTCACTATGGTAACGATGACGCTATACACCGTGAAGTGAGTCACTATGGTAACGATGATGCTATACACCGTGAGGTGGGTCACTATGGTAACGATGACGCTATACACCGTGAGGTGAGTCACTATGGTAACGATGACGCTATACACCGTGAAGTGAGTCACTATGGTAACGATGACGCTATACACCGTGAGGTGGGTCACTATGGTAACGATGACGCTATACACCGTGAGGTGAGTCACTATGGTAACGATGACGCTATACACCGTGAGGTGGGTCACTATGGTAACGATGACGCTATACACCGTGAAGTGAGTCACTATGGTAACGATGATGCTATACACCGTGAGGTGAGTCACTATGGTAACGATGACGCTATACACCGTGAAGTGAGTGACTATGGTAACGATGACGCTATACACCGTGAGGTGAGTCACTATGGTAACGATGACGCTATACACGGTGAGGTGGGTCACTATGGTAACGATGACGCTATACACCGTGAAGTGAGTCACTATGGTAACGATGACGCTATACACCGTGAAGTGAGTCACTATGGTAACGATGACGCTATACACCGTGAAGTGAGTCACTATGGTAACGATGACGCTATACACCGTGAGGTGGGTCACTATGGTAACGATGACGATATACACCGTGAAGTGAGTCACTATGGTAACGATGACGCTATACACCGTGAAGTGAGTCACTATGGTAACGATGACGCTATACACCGTGAAGTGAGTCACTATGGTAACGATGACGCTATACACCGTGAAGTGAGTCACTATGGTAACGATGACGCTATACACCGTGAGGTGGGTCACTATGGTAACGATGATGCTATACACCGTGAGGTGGGTCACTATGGTAACGATGACGCTATACACCGTGAGGTGGGTCACTATGGTAACGATGACGCTATACACCGTGAAGTGAGTCACTATGGTAACGATGACGCTATACACCGTGAAGTGAGTCACTATGGTAACGATGATGCTATACACCGTGAAGTGAGTCACTATGGTAACGATGATGCTATACACCGTGAGGTGGGTCACTATGGTAGCGATGACGCTATACACCGTGAAGTGAGTGACTATGGTAACGATGATGCTATACACCGTGAGGTGGGTCACTATGGTAACGATGACGCTATACACCGTGAGGTGAGTGACTATGGTAACGATGACGCTATACACCGTGAGGTGGGTCACTATGGTAACGATGATGCTATACACCGTGAGGTGAGTCACTATGGTAACGATGACGCTATACACCGTGAGGTGGGTCACTATGGTAACGATGACGCTATACACCGTGAGGTGGGTCACTATGGTAACGATGATGCTATACACCGTGAAGTGAGTCACTATGGTAACGATGACGCTATACACCGTGAGGTGGGTCACTATGGTAACGATGACGCTATACACCGTGAAGTGAGTCACTATGGTAACGATGACGCTATACACCGTGAGGTGAGTCACTATGGTAACGATGACGCTATACACCGTGAGGTGAGTCACTATGGTAACGATGATGCTATACACCGTGAAGTGAGTCACTATGGTAACGATGACGCTATACACCGTGAAGTGAGTCACTATGGTAACGATGATGCTATACACCGTGAGGTGAGTCACTATGGTAACGATGACGCTATACACCGTGAGGTGGGTCACTATGGTAACGATGACGCTATACACCGTGAGGTGAGTCACTATGGTAACGATGACGCTATACACCGTGAGGTGAGTCACTATGGTAACGATGACGCTATACACCGTGAGGTGGGTCACTATGGTAACGATGACGCTATACACCGTGAGGTGGGTCACTATAGTAACGATGACGCTATACACCGTGAGGTGGGTCACTATGGTAACGATGACGCTATACACCGTGAGGTGAGTCACTATGGTAACGATGATGCTATACACAATAACCTTGTGTCCCTGTCACTCCGTTTGGAGGTTTTGGCGGTGGTTTCCTGCAGCAAGCGAGGATGGCTGGGAAGGAAATCACTGGCGGAGGACCGGCCAAACATCAGCCAACAGGGAAGTGTGTAAGAATTGGTGTGCAGGACGGCTGCACGGCGACCTCAAAGATACTTATTCAGCTCCTCTGGTTTGAACCAGCGACCTACCGTAACGACCCTGCTGTGCTTCGCAGTGATTCTCAACGTTTCGCGGCAGCGCTTCGCAGAACGATGATCAGCCTGGTGGCGTCTCGCCGGAAGCGCGCGAAGCAACTTCTCGAGCAGCAGCAGCAGAAGAGCGAGAGCGACACGGGAAGCAGCGAGAGCGAGACGGGAAGCAGCGAGAGCGAGTCAAGCGACTCGCAGGATGAGGAGGGGAAGAAGAAGTACCACAACATCTGCAAAAGCATGGTAATAGCATATAATGCTTAAAGTATATGCACAACTTGAGTATAATAAGCTTGAATCCGATAAACAAAGGCCTAATCACGTTCATATTTTTCGTTTAAATCAAAAGCATGATAAAGGTAAGTGCACTTCAGATTCAGGAATGAAACATCAAATTCGTCCTCATTACGCGATATCGTTGCTGAGTAAATGACACGATTACTTAGCGCGATTAACACAAAGCAGTTGAACCTAGTTTCACGGCAGTGGGAAGTAATATTCGCACTAGCTTTCTGTCAAGCGGTTTGTTTCTTCCATTTTCTGGAGGCTGCTATTTTTACCGGATCCTTTATTCCCACGCACAATTGTTAAATGTTTGGGGTAAAGTTGTACTGGGATGCGTATGGTCTACCCTTGCGTTTATGTTACTACCTATGGCCTATGCACAGTCATGGGATTATCATTGATATCACTGCTACGGATGTCAATTTGTCATCCATTGTGTCAATGGGGAAACAAAAGGAGCATTACTTTGACCGGTAATTCGTGATATTATACGGGCGGGGATATTGCGAAGAATAAAAAACTCAGTAAAATATCGTGCACATGTCGGTTTTATGGTCACTGGCCACGTCTACCAATGTCACCAGTGTTTCAGGTACCAGAATATTTAAACATCACACTTCCTTTGTACATGAATCACTTCGTGAATTATTTAACTTTTGCTGCGTCAACATTTAATGTCTCTTCTTTTCTCAGCCGGAGAATAAGGACGAAAAAGAAAACAAATGAACTGCATACAGTAAAATGAGGAAGATCTGAAGTCGATTTCGTCAAGATGACGAAATCGACTTAATCGAAATCGAAAAATCGAGTTCGAAATGGTGTGAATAAAATACCTTATAAACGATACAACATGCGTTTTACTCGGTGCGAAGTCTGCCGATACAAAGCGAACGTTTGGATGCTAGGTAAGTGTAAGCACATGTAGCATTCTTGATTTGTCACCTGATTAATGAGTTTGGATATTCTTAAACCATATATCGCGGACTAGATCAGGAACAATAATAAATAGCTATGCTTATGGTGAGAAGAAGACAATATATGAGTAGGGATACTGAATGCAATGGCTGACATTTTCTGGCAGAAGCTTTAAAGTTATGTGTCCTGAGTGCCTGGCATTAAGGATATGTTAGATGGAAATGCAGCGTTTCTGCTGTCCAGCTTCCCGGTCATAACTCCCATCAACGCCCCGATAATAACTCCCATCAGCTCCCCGGTCATAACTCCCATCAGCTCCCTGGTCTTAACTCCCAAAATCTCCCCGGTCATAACTCCCATCATCTCCCCGGTCATAACTCCCATCAGCTCCCGGGTCATAACTCCAATCAGCTCCCCGGTCATAACTCCCATCATCTCCCGGGTCAAAACTCCCATCATCTCCCCGGTCATAACTCCCATCATCTCTAGGGTTATAACTCCAATCAGCTCCCCGGTCATAACTCCAATCAGCTCCCCGGTCATAACTCCCATCAGCTCCCTGGTCTTAACTCCCAAAATCTCCCCGGTCATAACTCCCATCAGCTCCCCGGTCATAACTCCCATCATCTCCCGGGTCAAAACTCCCATTATCTCCCGGGTCAAAACTCCCATCATCTCCCGGGTCAAAACTCCCATCATCTCTAGGGTTATAACTCCAATCAGCTCCCCGGTCATAACTCCAATCAGCTCCCCGGTCATAACTCCCATCAGCTCCCTGGTCTTAACTCCCAAAATCTCCCCGGTCATACCTCCAATCAGCTCCCCGGTCATAACTCCAATCATCTCCCCGGTCATACCTCCCATCAGCTCCCCGGTCATAACTCCCATCATCTCCCCGGTCATAACTCCCATCATCTCCCGGGTCATAACTCCCATCATCTCCCGGGTCAAAACTCCCATCATCTCCCGGGTCATAACTCCCATCATCTCCCGGGTCAAAACTCCAATCAGCTCCCAGGTCATAACTCCCATCAGCTCCCGGGTCAAAACTCCCATCAACGCCCCGGTCATAACTCCCATCAGCTCCCCGGTCATAACTCCCGTCAGCTCCAGGGTAATAACTCCCATCATTTCCCCGGTCATAACTCCAATCAGCTCCCCGGTCATTATTCCCATCATCTATCGGTTTATAACTCCCATCAGCTCCCCGGTCATAACTCCATCAGCTCCAGGGTAATAACTCCCATCATCTCCCCGGTCATAACTCCAATCAGCTCCCCGGTCATAACTCCCGTCAGCTCCCTGGTCATAACTCCCAAAATCTCCCCGGTCATAACTCCCATCAGCTCCCCGGTCATAACTCCCATCAGCTCCAGAGTTATAACTCCAATCAGCTCCCCGGTCATAACTCCCGTCAGCTCCCTGGTCATAACTCCCAAAATCTCCCCGGTCATAACTCCCATCATCTATCGGTTCATAACTCCCATCAGCTCCTCGTTCATAACTCCCGTCAGCTCCAGGGTTATAACTCCCATCAGCGCCCTGGTTATAACTCCCAAAAGCTCCCCGTTCATAACTCCCGTCAGCTCCAGGGTTATAACTCCAATCAGCTCCCCGGTCATAACTCCCATCAGCTCCCCGGTCATAACTCCCATCAGCTCCAGGGTTATAACTCCAATCAGCTCCCCGGTCATAACTCCCATCATCTTCCGGGTCATAACTCCCATCAGCTCCCCGGTCATAACTCCCATCAGCTCCAGAGTTATAACTCCAATCAGCTCCCCGGTCATAACTCCCATCAGCTCCCTGGTCATAACTCCCATCATCTCCCCGGTCATAACTCCCATCAGCTCCAGGGTCATAACTCCCAGCAGCTCCCTGGTCATAACTCCCATCATCTCCCCGGTCATAACTCCCATCAGCTCCCTGGTCATAACTCCCATCAGCTCCAGGGTCATAACTCCCATCAGCTCCCTGGTCATAACTCCCATCATCTCCCCGATCATAACTCCCACCAGCTCCCCGAGCATAACTCCCATCAGCTCCCCGGTCATAACTCCCATCATCTCCCCGGTCATAGCTCCATCAGCCCCAGGGTCATAACTCCCATCGTCTCCCCGGTCATAACTCCCATTAGCTCCCCGGTCATAACTCCCATCATCTCCCCGGTCATAACTCCCATCAGCTCCAGGGTTATAACTCCCATCATCTCCCCGGTCATAACTCCATCAGCTCCAGGGTCATAACTCCCATCAGCTCCCTGGTCATAACTCCCATCAGCTCCCGGTCATAACTCCATCAGCTCCAGGGTCATAACTCTAACCAGCGTAGTAACTCCCAGCGTCCCCCCCCCTACCTCCGGGACAAGCGCAGGGGCTCACATAGAGGGTGGGAGGCAGAGCAGTGTCGCTCCAAACAGGAGATGTCAGCTCACGCACACCTCTTCTCTAACACATCCCCTATCCATATAACCACATATCCTATCCATATAACCACATATCATATCCATATAACCACATATCCTATCCATATAACCACATATCCTATCCATATAACCACATCCCCTATCCATATAAACACATATCATATCCATATAACCACATACCCTATCCGTATAACCACTTCCTCTATCCATATAACCACATACCCTATCCATATAACCACATCCCCTATCCATATAACCACATCCCTATCCATATAACTATTCCCCCTATCCATATAACCACTTATCCTAGCCATATAACCACATCCCCTAGCCATATAAACACATATCATATCCATATAAGGACATACCCTATCCATATAACCACTTCCTCTATCCATATAACCACATCCCCTATCCATATAACCACATCCCCTATCCATATAACCACATCCCTATCCATATAACCATTTCCCCTATCCATGTAACCACATAGCCTGTCCATATAACCACATATCATATCCATAAACCACATATCCTATCCATATAACCACATATCCTATCCATATAACCACATATCCTATCCATATAACCATATATCCTATCCATATAACCACATCCCCTATCCAAATAACCACATATCCTATCCATATAACCACATATCCTATACATATAACCACATATCATATCCATATAACCACATATCCTATCCATATAACCACATATCATATTCATATAACCACATATCCTATCCATATAACCACATATCCTATCCATATAACCACATATCCTATCCATATAACCACGTCCCCTATCCATATAAACACATATCATATCCATATAACCACATACCCTATCCATATAACCACTTCCTCTATCCATATAGCCACATCCCCTATCCATATAACCACATCCCCTATCCATATAACCACATCCCTATCCATATAACCATTTACCATATCCATATAACCACATAGCCTGTCCATATAACCACATATCCTATTCATATAACCACATATCCTATCCATATAACCACATATCCTATCCATATAACCACATATCACATCCATATAACCACATATCCTATCCATATAACCACATATCCTATCCATATACCCACATATCCTATCCATATAACCACATATCCTATTCATATAACCACATATCCTATCCATATAACCACATATCCTATCCATATAACTCATAGGTGT
>JAXIVJ010009494.1:0-47500 GCA_036785665.1 Chirona hameri | reverse complement strand
AGTCATTCAAAATGTCACGAGGTCGAAGCCGGGTACGGCCGTTTTTAAACACATGTCGCCGAAGCCGAAACAAATGCAAGAAAAGCATGGCTTCATGGAGGCGAAGTCGAAGCCGAACCCGGCTTCGTTCCCACGTCTGGCACCCACCAAGAACTCCCAAACCACCCACCCCTGGAGCGTGTGTGCGGTACCATTAAAGTCAGCTGTGTTAACCGCCGCTTCCGCCCCTTATCCGGCGGATGCTTCTCATCGTGTTTACCAGCTCACATCGCTCCCGTTGGAAGGAGCTTTTTCCACGGCTGATTGCCCGACTTGATAACATTCCTTGTGAGCTATGTGAAGCTCCTTTTTAGGGTGTTTTCGCTCCATGGTGGTGAATAGGGTTCTCCCGGTTCCCGGCGAATGTTCGTGTTTGGTGTCATTGCATCAGCCCTATGTTCTAAACATGGTTGGATGTGATGCTGCGTTTTGGGGCGCTGCGGAATTCTCTAATTCTTAACACCTTCAACTTGATGACAATATTTTTGGATGACAAGTTGACGGAAATTTCATTCATTATAGGATGATGGCGCATAATTAAGAACATTTAAGGCTACTTATAAGCATAATAGACATTAACTTAGCAAGTGATACTATTTGCTGCGTGCTACATGACCCTGGAGTTGTGGCACTCTAAAGCCCTACAACACACACAAACAAGCGGCTGCGTGTTTCTCAACAGCTGGACACCAAACTGAATTGTATTACCTTATAAGGGCGAATATCTTCACCGAAACGTTCTCTGCATGCACAAAACACGACGTTGCTGGAGGCTATCACCTTTTAACAGTCGTTCGGAGAAAGGTAAACATGTCACACCCGTGACCAGTGCCATCGATTACCCGGAGGCAAGAGAAGCTTCATTAAAAGCCGTCTCCGTATAAAGTAATCCCGGCCGATGTCTGATGATGTTACTTTTTTCGGCCAGCTCCGTGGCTCTGCAAATGTACCCGGGTCCGATAATCCTATTATTCTTGCAGCTCCGATTCTAAGGATGCACAGATAGACGGACGTACGCACTAGCGTGGTGTCGAACAATATTGACGATTATTCATATTATTTTATTTTATGTTAAGTTAATTAATTCTGAAATCCCGGACTGTTTGCGCGGGCTATTTGCACATAAAGTGACGTCACCTTTTCCGCTCTCCGATCACGTAACGGCCAACATGTGATGATTGATAACCAGCTGCAGAACACCATCTGCATATGCTAACACCTCGCGCGACCACAACGATCGTATTCGGACACAATCTTTGTGAACCGTTCTGCGGGCTGGTTTCACCACAGGACTGGATCCGAAATGCATTGCGTGCCCTTGGACGGGATCCGAAATGCGTTGCGTGCCCTTCTGTTTGCCTCCATAGTTATGCAGAGCGCAGTTTTGCGGCACTCTGCCATCCATTCCTCTCGATATAGTCGACGTGGATCATGCTCTCGTTGCTGTCTCGTGGGTGCACCATATCCCAGCCTGGCGTGTGGCCGTGTGTCATCACTATCCCGCCTGGAAAACCACCCGTATAAACTGGTTAGAAATACTCTCGGCTTATTATGAATGAATGCAACTACTGCCGGCTCCGCGGACGGATCGACGCCAACTTAAGCCGTTTATAGATGACATTGGTGCGTATGAACGGACATCCCTACTATAATTAGCGGCATTGAGTCGGCGCCCACCATTGCGCATTCCCCACTGCACGATACGCAATTCGTATGATGCTGAAACTCGAGAAATAAGAGGAGACCTCCTTCACCATTATTTACTCACGGGCAATTGGCCAGTTCTCTGTCCACACTGACCCGCGTCTTCCCGCGTCTTCTCGCGTCTTTCCCGCGTCTTTCCCGCGTCTTTTCCGCGTCTTTTCCGCGTCTTTTCCGCGTCTTTTCCGCGTCTTTTCCGCGTCTTTTCCGCGTCTTTTCCGTGTCTTCCCCCGTGTCTTCCCGTGTCTTCCCGTGTCTTCCCCGTGTCTTTCCCGTGTCTTCCCCGTGTCTTCCCCGTGTCTTCCCCGTGTCTTCCCCGTGTCTTCCCCGTGTCTTCCCCGTGTCTTCCCCGTGTCTTCCCCGTGTCTTCCCCATGTCTTTCCCGTGTCTTTCCCGTGTCTTTCCCGCGTCTTTCCCGCGTCTTCCCCGTGTCTTCCCCGTGTCTTCCTCGTGTCTTTCCCGTGTCTTTCCCGTGTCTTCCCCGTGTCTTCCCCGTGTCTTCCCCGTGTCTTCCCCGTGTCTTCCCCGTGTCTTTCCCGTGTCTTCCCCGCGTCTTCCCCGCGTCTTCCCCGTGTCTTTCCCGTGTCTTTCCCGTGTCTTTCCCGTGTCTTTCCCGTGTCTTTCCCGTGTCTTTCCCGTGTCTTTCCCGTGTCTTTCCCGTGTCTTTCCCGTGTCTTTCCCGTGTCTTTCCCGTGTCTTTCCCGTGTCTTTCCCGTGTCTTTCCCGTGTCTTTCCCGTGTCTTTCCCGTGTCTTCCCCGTGTCTTCCCCGCGGCTTCCCGTGTCTTCCCCGTGTCTTCCCCGTGTCCGTCCCGCATCTAACTTGTCTGACGTCTCTCCGCCAGCCCGGTGACGAGAGCCATCTTCTCCGCCTCGGACATGCCGCTGCTGAAGCAACAGATGGACGACAACCAGCGCATCGAGCCAGAGTGGTACATCCCGATCCTGCCCATGGTGCTGGTCAACGGCGCCGACGGCATTGGCACCGGCTGGATGACCAAGATTCCCAACTACAACCCGAGGGAGATCGTGGAGAACCTGCGCCGCATGATGGTCGAGGACGAGACCCTGCCCATGGTGAGAGAGCGGCGGGAGGGAAGGGTGGGACAGGCAGGGAAGGGATAAAGAGGATGGAGCCGGTGGGTCGACGGGAGGGAGAGAGAGGGTGGTAGCCTGGCGACGAGGTCCAGTCCTTGGTGAGAACGGAGGGGAAGAGGGTGGGAGCGTGTTGGGCAGGGAGAGGATGGGAGCGTGTTGGGTAGGGAGAGTGTGGGAGCGTGTTGGGCAGGGAGAGGGTGGGACCTGCGGAGGAGAGGGTGGGAGCGGCGCTGGTTGGGGGGAGGTGGGCGCGGGAACAGTGGTGCTGCAGCAGCAGGTCCACAGTCCGCCCCGGCAGCTCAGTGGGAGAGCGCTGGGCTTCTGACCTTTCCCGGTAGTGGTGGCAGCCTGGGTTCCGAGTCGCTTCGGCGCTCGCTATTTGCCCCTGACTGGGATGGCCTGTGGCCGGTGGCAGCGGTCGCACTCAAGGTCAGGTGACGTCAGAGGGCGGGACGGACCGTGTCCAGGTATGTCGGGTACGTAAAGCTTTCGCTTCTAAATTCTGCCGGCTACCAGGAATTGCGTGATCGGATGGTAGGCGTCGGGGCCTGCGCAACAAGCCATGCTTAGTGCGGGGCCTGACCTCGGAAATCCACCCATTCAAAAGGCTCGGACTAAATTTATTATAATAAAAACAAAACAAGAGACCGTGTGGAGGCGAGGCGGAATTTGCAGGTGATGAATGCTGACGTCATTGGGTCGATACAATGGCCGGGGCTAGGGGGGGGGGGGGGGGGGAGGGGAGATGAGGGCACGCTGCGTCCGCAATGTTGCGGCAATAGATCGGTATCCTCATATTATGGATTGTCACTAAGGTCTGAGCATTTCTGGGATATGCATCAGTGACGCTGCGTTTTATTGTATTTTGTAGCGGTATTATCACAATCCCAGTTATCTGGAGACGTGACGCAGTCTAATGATTGGAATGGCATTCCATCTTGTTTGATTTATTTCTACAAAAGGTCGTCCTCTCACATGTATCACACAAAGTGCACCTTGCCGTGGCCGGCCAGTACCTGTATGGACCGGTGTTTTTCAGTCTGCGAAATTAGTTCAAGAACAAGTGACGTCGGATTGATACAGCCTGCCGATCAAATGGCACTGGTGATAAGATTCCTCATGTTATTGGTGCCTTCTCGCACCAATAAGTTATGAGTTATGAGCTATTTGTCATGTGCGGAGACCGCGGCTTAGGTCTGCATCAGCCGACGGCACTGGTCGAGCCGAGTGACGCCGAACCACTGAAGAAACGATCGATGGAGCAGCTTACAACTCGAACACTGCCGAAGCCTCATTGGACGAGCTTAACTCTGCTAAATTAGCATCCTTCCGCCAAATTGGCTGTTCGAAATTGCCCTGACCTTTCCGAGTGACTTCGCAAGACACGGCCGCCTAAGCCTCTTATCGAGCGCGATGTCTTGGTCGTGAGGCGCACCGCCGCCGCCGCCGGGATCGCCACGGGGCATGACACCGGAGATGGGTGCCGGTGGCGCTGCCGCGAGGAGCGGTACGCCGGCGACAGAGCATCTCTCTGATGAGATTCGCCGGCTTTGCGCCGCAGCCACGTGCCGCGGTCGTTCCCTAGGGCTTTCAGACCACACCGATGTGCCTGGGAACGTCAGGAGCGCAAAGGTGAATAGAACGGCCGGACCAACAGCTGGGGCCATTCGAAGAATGCGCCCGACGGGATATTAAAATATGCATATTTTACGCCACCCGTCTCGTTAAATGCAGGAACAGATTGTGTTATTCAGGCTGGAGATCAGCTAGGTACTGTGCTATTCATTGCGGCTCCGTGGTGCCCCATTTGACGAACTAGCGACTCCTGGGCGGGCGCAGTGGAGATCCCCTCCCATAGGACAAACATGTGTTTATTGAATATATCCAGCAATTGAAAGTAAACTACCAATTCGCATCACAAATGTAATAGCGGAGCAGGATAGCCAGTTCCTTTAACCACCGGACGAATGCTCAAGTTTCTTTACATGTACACGTACAGCTGTGCCCGCACTTTTTGAATAACGTAACCCTTGCAGCGGCCAAAATACACTGAACGCATGGAATTAGGCCCAGCGAGCGTCAGATGTCCTATTAAGCGCGGTTTTGCGAAAACCTGGCGTCTTCGGAAATGTAAGGCCTGCAACCGTCCCTCCACATTTGAAAACCTGTGCTGAACAGAAATGTTTCATCTTGGCACATCATTTGACTGGTTTTAGAGGAGTGATCGCTAAAAATAAGTACTGACTTCCATGTTTTTGTTATTTTGATGAGTGTGTGTTTGTTATTTAAATATAGGTACGATGTGTGCTTATCACGTGAAAAGTGCAGGGAAACTGATGATGTAACCACTGGCTAGGTTTTGGTGTCACGTATTCATTCATCTTTGTTTTTTTATATGTGATCATGGCCCGTGGCCGAAAATTCATATAAAATCTATATAAATGCACTAAAACTTGAATAGTAATTTGCAAGGTCATATAAAATAAATGTTCACTATTAAGTTCAAAAGAGTGATTTAATAGCAGGAAAAATTTAAATTTAAAATGTACTAATTTCAAAAGCAATGTCTGGTTAATATTAGCCAAGTTTAGTCAAGATCAAGAAAACTGCCATCTAGTGGTTGATGTGATTTCAGAGACTATTGACCGAACGTCGTACTAGTCTCGAGTCGGTAGCTCGCCAAATGAGACACCATCCTGAGATGTCAAAATCACCGCCTCACATGCTCCTATCTGGGTATTATGCCGCCCTCGCGTTCTTTGTAGTACGCGAAATTGGTTGTGGCTTTCAGTGGTAAAACTCGCGCGTCGCCAGATAATCGTTTTCGTCCGCCGCGGAATGGTTTCCGAGGCACGCTGGAGGAGCTCCAATCGGAGTGGCTTCCGCCAACACCGCCTCCGCCTCCCGACGCCAGCAAATAATTCCGTGCTCTCAGCGGTGTGTGCGTAGTGGATGAGCTAATATCCGCACCTGTTTGGTGGATTGGCTGGCGGCGCTGCGTGTGTGCCCTGACCACACAGAGGCCCATCATCTGTGAGCGGGGATGGGAATATGGAGAGGGGACCGGCTCTGTCCTGTCAGCTCTGTCTCGCGGCGGATGTGTGCTAGTTTAACGAGCCCCCCCCCCCCCCCCGTCGTCACCGACGCTGCTTTAACCCGCCCCCGGTGGGCCTGTGAGCCACCTTCGCCCCGGTGGGGGGTCAAAATGACCCCCCCCCCCCCCCACCACTAACTCGAAAACTAAAAGGGCTAGAAATACCCGGAAAAGCTTTCGAAAGCTCTTGACAAGGACATTCGAAATTACTAGTCATTTTTTGGCTCAGGTAAATATTGACGTCACCAAAGGTCACAATCCTCATCTATCTGAGCTTTAATTAGAACTCATTGTTTTTACCAAGATAGCCAACAAAAGAAGGTTGTAAAGGCCTCGCACTTGCACCTATTGTCCTTTTAAAGGTTCTCCGAGTTGTCGGTTTCCTCCCAGGGTGGCGGTTGGTTAATGGTTACCGATGAGCGAAGCAGGTGTTGGCGGTTAGCCACAGCCGGGAACAGCCGTTGCCAGTTGGAATAACCAATGGTGTCGTCATTCGTTTCAGATATTGTGTGGAGCTGCCGTCAGTGACAGTTCTCTCTTGGTTTGAATGTTTGGCTCAGCTTATGTTATGGGAGGTGTCTCTTTCACCAAAACAGTTCTGCCATTTCGTCTTGGGGATCTTTTCCAGCACTGAAAACGAGGCTGCAAGCTGTTTGGGTCAGGCGGATGGTTCTTAGAGCGAGCAAAACACGGCAACATTTTCAAGGCGGTCTCGGTTCAAAAGTGAATGTATGAGCTTCAAAGTATTCCGGGGCCTTTTATATAACTTATTACGCTGGTATTCATACTTGACATAAGTTGTTTTATAACGGGGTAGCAACACATTTTTGTGCTACGCTAAGCGACGGTTCCAATGTATAGCGTGGTTACTCCTTACGTAATGTTTCGCTATTTCAGTCAAATAGAAGCACACCTGTGCGATGTGCCATACACACAGTATAATGTCTTGCGTGTCTCTTTGATGTAAGATCTGCGCACTATACGGGCAAAGTGCTATAGGCCTCTCCATGCATTTTTACTGAATATATTTTCTTTCAAGACCAACTTAACTCTTCGCTTATCAGCCGTAACACTAGTCACTCGGATGTTTTGTTGTTGTTAATGAGCTTCGTGAACCTGAGCTACCTTTCGCGCGAACCTGTCTGGAGCTTTACTGAAAGGATAGCTGGACTTTACCGGTGGGCAGCCTGTTGTTGACATTTCGTGCTGACAGTTTTAATCCTTCACAACATCCTGTCTGGCCCTAGGGCTTTACTGGCTGTACCGAGTGAGGTGCTTCGAGCGATGGCGATGATGCACATCGCGTCATACGAGGTCATATTCGCACCTATACAGACGGTTCTAAGACAGACCAAGGAGTAGGCTGTGCTTTTGTGAGTGGTGACGATACAAGATGGTTTTCACTTTGCAAAAACAAGCGTCCGTGTTTACATCCGAGCTTATAGGCCTGGTGAAAGCGCTCTGTTTTATTGAAGTAGGTAATGGCTCTGTACACCTTATTTCAACGGAGTCTCTGAGCCGCCTTTTGGCACTCAATGCCTTTTATCCCACTCATCCCCTTTTACAGGATGTTTGAAGGCGTATCACCGAATTACGTCAGGCAGGTAAACAGGTCACTGCTGGATCCCCCAGTCACGTGGGAATACATGGGAATGAGCTGGCGGACGCTGCTGCAAAGCGTGCTGCTCAGGTGCGGTGTACGCGACGTTTGCCCCTTCCAGCGATATTTCTTTCCGGCCATCACTGCCTTCCTACAAGGCAAATGGCGACAAGTGTGGGATAGAGCAGGCAGAAATAAGCTACGGGAAATAAAGCCAAGGCTCAGCCTTGGCGTTATTTCCTTTGAATAAAAAGGCTGGGCGTCTGGCACTCCCGTTCCCGCAAAGTTAGAAGGGAGGAAGTTCTTTGTAGGATAAGCATCGGCCACACCTATGCAACTCACGGCTATCTAGTGTGTAATGACAGCAGGCCAATCTGTCCTCGCTGTGGGTCGATACTCTCCGTAAAACATATGCTGGTTGTATGTCCGCTCCTCGCTGCTGAACGATCGCGCTTCTTCGTCCAGACTTCTTCTCCACTAACTTTGTGTCAGCTTTTAGGGGACGATTCAGCAGCTATTCAGACAGATCGATTGTTTGCCTTCATCTCAGCCGTCGGAATACCTATAGTATATATACACCATAGTGACAAGATGAACTTCGTCACGGGCGCCAAGTGACCATAAGTAGTCGATGCGCCCAAAAACCCCAATCATCATCATTTACTGGCTGATGAAATCACAAACGAACGAACGCTCACAAACCTTATATTTCTCGTCAACAAATAGAACCATAGGGCAGTTATAAAAGAAGAAAAATAAGAAGATGGAAAATATAGCCTGTGCTCATGTTATGGTTAATTAAAAATGATGAAGAAAATTAGATGAAATGCAACACTAACCTATATTTCTCCCCGCGGCTTCTTCGGGGCTTCTTCATTATTTTTAACCAGAAAAACGTCTTTTTGGGCGAGGACCGAGGGGGCGCGGTGTGGCAAAGGCGTTTTACTGACCTATTCAATTGTTCATGATCTCGTCGAATCCGCCAAAAAGGGAGTACGTCCTGAGTGCTGCATGCTTCATCGTATAAATTAATTACCGAGCGGGCGCGGAGCGCCCGTGAGGTGTCTCGTCAACTTACTACACATTTACATTTGACCCGGCCCGACACGGCCGTACAGACGCTTTTCGGAAGCTAATAACTTTGCAACCACTGCTCTGATTGATATTGGGTTTTCACCATTGGATATCAAATACATTTTGTTTTTGGTATGATGCGTTCTGATACGGGTGGTGCCACAGCGCGTGGCACACGCAAACGTCGAGATGAGAGAGAAAATATTTCTAGATACAACATGGCTTTATTGATCTAAGCACCAGTAAAACGTCTTTTTGGGCGAGGACCGAGCGGGGGCGGTGTGGCAAAGGCGTTTTACTGACCTATTCAATATTGGTTAGTGCTTGTGCGAGGAACATCTATAGGCAAATTATAATTAGTTTTATCATTTATGATCTCTTCCTCGAAATTAAAATATAATAGTACCAAAAAACGTTATATTAATATTTTGATCACAGATCTTCATCAGAAATTATACATTACCAAAGCAACAATAATCATAATACAAGTTTCGACTGCATATTGTTTCCAGCGTTTTTTAAACACATTTTCGCGCGCCATTTCTCGCGAACTATTAGATGATGTGCAAATGTGATGTGATCAGATGATGTGCACTTTTGGAACATATATTGGATGAGCGCTGCATGCTTCATCGTATAAATTAATTACCGAGCGGGCGCGAAGCGCCCGTGAGGTTTTTTCCATCTGAGTTGATGCTACTGAAAAAGTAGCATCAAAAAATATCAGCAAAAAGTAGCATAGAAAAAGTTCCATCTGATTTTTGATGTGCACTTTTAAAGAATGTTGTTGGTTAGTTGGATGATTGGTTGGCTGGTTGGCTGGTATAAATTAATGCATAAGTAGCATAAAATAATAAAATTTATACGCAAGCATAAATGCATGCGTATACATTAATGCTTAGAATAATAGTCATTTTTTTCTTCTCAAGAATACATTTTGCATTTTTGTGTGTGTTCATTTCGACGTTCGCGTGTGCCAACTGCCACGCGCTGTGGTACCACCTATCAGAACGCACCATACCAAAAACAAAATTGATTTGATGAACCCATCCAATAGTGAAAACCCGATCTCCATCGGAGCAGTGGTTGCAAAGTTATTAGCTTCCGAAAAGCGTCTGTATGGCCGGGTCGGGCCAGGTCAAATGTAAATTTGTCTAGTAAGTTGACGAAAAACCTCACGGGCGATTCGCGCCCGCTCGGTAATGAGCACAGGCTATATTTGCCATCTTCTTATCTGCACAATGCTCATTACAGCCATCCATTATAGATGTAAGAAGAAACATAGATGAAATCCCATATTTTGCGACTGGGTCTTCCCTGCACGCTCGTCAATAGGCTGCGGAGTGCGGACGGATGGTATGGAGCTTTGGTGTTCTTCCAGTTTGGTCGGATGGCATTCCCCTGACTGACGTCACTGGCTCGTTAATTAATAGCCAAATGTTTTGGGTATTGCGTAGGTACGGGTTTTCTATGTCGCGATATCACCTAGAGCAATAGCATATGTAATGTATATGTATGCATGAACATTTGGCGTGTCCTATTCTGCCATAAGTAAGGACGCCCATCTAAGCATCGATCCATTACACCTTCCATCAACATATCCAACCACCAAGCTTACCACCAATCTAACAACCAATATAACAACCAATATAACAACCAATCTAAACACTCCTCTAAACACTCCTCTAAACACTCCTCTAAACACCCATGCAACCACCTTCAAACAACCCATTCAACCCCCTCTAACACCCCCCCCCCCCCCCGTCGCCGGCAGAAACCGTGGTTCAAGAACTTCCGCGGCGAGGTACTGGAGGCGTCTCCACAGCACTACATCATGAGCGGCGAGATCTCTGTGCTGTCCCCGACTCAGGTCGAGATCACGGAGCTGCCCGTCAAGACCTGGACGCAGCCCTACAAGGAGTTCCTCGGCCAGCTGCTCAACCCCGAGAAGGGCAACCCCACGATCTCGTGAGTACAGCCAGGCAGGCACGGCGCGGCAGTTGTGTGCAGCGGTTGGCGAGTGTCTGGTGGGTGTTCGGGAGTCATTGCAGGTTTGTTGTTTGTGTTTATCAGTCCGTTGATGCTTTATCAGGGCACTTAGTCGACGACCTGTTGCTGGGTAATATTTGTTTTTGTAAAGGAAATGCTCCTAAAGTATTGTTAACTCTATATGGCCAGGTGTAATATTTTAGTTTAAATCCTTGGATAAGGCCCGAGTTTCTGATTCCATTGTACACCCATTGTACACCTCTTATTCAGCTGTATATTACAGCGCTTTAAGTTTTATTTGCAATAACTTTTGTACCTAGGGCTTTTGGATTCGTTTGAAACTTTGTACATGATTTTCGTCCGACGAATCCGAATACCTTAAATATTGTCTCGCGTCTTTTTGTTGCCGTTATTTCTAATCAGGAGCTAATGTGGCGTCGGCGCGGCGATTTGTGGAGATTTATACGGCCTATCCGATGGGACATTTGCACTTCTGTCAGCAGTTTATCGTGGCTAATGTCGGGGCGACGGTGACGCATTCGGCCGGCTGGCGAGCCGTTGTCGAGTGCCGTCTGTCATTTCTATTCAGTACGTACGCTCCCGCCGCGCCCTCCGAACCTTCAGCGCCCTCCGAGCCCTCCTAGTAGTGTTGGATTTTTCATTTCATGACCTGGTCCCGGAGAGTAAACATCCATAGGTGGAGAGTAAAATTGTATTGTCAGGCAAGTTAAGATTTTCATTTTTGTTTTAATTATTTTATTTGGAAAGTACAAAATCCTGATTTGTAATAGATATTAAATCCTTCTGAGGAAAATTTAATTATATTTTAACTACAATGTCGGTAAGATCAGGCGAAAAGAGAGCCAATTTCCTTAACAAATATGAAGAGATCAAAATTCTTTGGACCCAAAAAGTCCAGAGAATGACCCAAATTCCAAGACTGCCTCCGAGCCCTTGCCGAGCCCTCGCCGCGCCCTCGCCGCGCCCTCGCCGCGTCCTCGCCGCGTCCTCGCCGCGTCCTCGCCGCGCCCTCGCCGCGCCCTCGCCGCGCCCTCGCCGCGCCCTCGCCGCGCCCTCGCCGCGCCCTCGCCGCGCCCTCGCCGCGCCCTCGCCGCGCCCTCGCCGCGCCCTCGCCGCGCCCTCGCCGCGCCCTCGCCGCGCCCTCGCCGCGCCCTCGCCGCGCCCTCGCCGCGCCCTCGCCGCGCCCTCGCCGCGCCCTCGCCGCGCCCTCGCCGCGCCCTCGCCGCGCCCTCGCCGCGCCCTCGCCGCGCCCTCGCCGCGCCCTCGCCGCGCCCTCGCCGCGCCCTCGCCGCGCCCTCGCCGCGCCCTCGCCGCGCCCTCGCCGCGCCCTCGCCGCGCCCTCGCCGCGCCCTCGCCGCGCCCGCCGAGCCTGCCGAGCCTTCAGCGCCCTCAGCACCCTCATCACCATCAGCACCATCAACACAATCAGCACCATCAGCACCATCAGCACCATCAGCACCATCAGCACCATCAGCACCTTCAGCGCCCGCGCCGAGCCCGCCGAGCCTTCAGCGACCTCAGCGTCTGCCGAGCCCTCCGAGCCCTCCGAGCCCTCCGAGTCCTCCGAGCCCTCCGAGTCCTCCGAGCCCTCAGCGCCCTCAGCGCCCGCCGAGCCCATCGCGCCCTCGTCGGCGCCGTGCCATGGGATAAGCGTCGTCTCTTGACCAGGCGATTGAGTGGCTCAATCTCCGGCCTCTGTGGGTCGTGACGCCGCCGGACGGAGATTTAGCCATGAAGGGGGCTGATCTTTGGACTTAGTCTGGTGTAGTGTGCTCGTACCGTGTCGAAATTAGCCGAGTGGTGTATGCGGTTTTCGGGAAACATGGCGTGGGAGTATGCAGGGTGAGGCCTAGTGTCGCCGGCAGCTGACGGGTAATCAGGATTGGACTCTGTGAGTGTATGGCTGCTGCCGCCGGGCTGCCCGGCTCGGCTGGCCTTTTTGCCACAGCACGCCATTGACGTGCTGGCTGGCGAGTGGCGACATTCGTGACGTGACGTGCTGGCGTGTTGCGACGTGACGTGACGTGATTGCCAGCGCGACGTACGTGCTGATTCATGTCGTGCTGGCTGGCGACATTCGGCCATGTGATTGGCACTGGAGAGGAGAATGTAGCTCGTGTGCCCGCTGCCTGTCCGCTGCCTGTGGCCACCAACCGCCACCCGCCACTGAGCGGTGATCACGGCTTGTAGAAAGCATCGATCAAGGCAGACGTGCACAATCTGTGTCGGCTTACGCAATAAGACAATTGAAAACGCGACGTAATAATGATGTAATCACTCGGTCGTTGCCGCGCCCGGACAGAGGCGTGGGCAGTATGCAGGGTGAGGCCTAGTGTCGCCGGCAGCTGACGTGGTAATCAGGGTTGGACTCTGTGAGTGTATGGCTGCTGCCGCCCGGCTGCCCGGCTCGGCTGGCCTTTGCCACTCTGCCATTGACGTGCTGGCAGGCGACATGATATGCTCCAGGATGATCCAGTCGCCTTACGGCGGATTTCCTTCACCCCGCCCCTGGGGTATACCTAACTACAGCCGACAGTCTGATCCCGGCGTGGGCGGCGGCCCGAGGCACAGGCAGACCGCTGGCTGCCGGACGGCGCCAGCGGCGGCTCCGTGGCGGAACGCCATCCCGCTCGTCAGTGTGCCGCCAGGCGGCGGGCTGACGGCCTTTGATCGGAACCCTGATTGTTGCTTTTGAAGCGCGGCAGCGCGTGCAAATCAGAGCGGCGAAGGCGAATCCCGAGCTGATACACCGGAGACGCCCCGGGCGCCGGGGGCGTTCGATCGCTAACCGGAGGGCACGGCGTCATCCTGTCGTGCTGAGGCAGGCCGTTGTTCAGGTGCACGGCGGTGTGTATTTTCCTGTCTGTCCCGGCGGGCGTCAGGTTTCCGATCGGACAGGCAGCGGTGCGCCGAGCGCCGCACATCTGGCGGGTAGGGAGGCAGAAGGGATAAATGTTTGTACCGGTTGCGCGTGATCAGGGTGGCCGCGGGGTCGCGGGCCGCTATGTCGGTGTTTGTGTCAGGTAATCGGCGGCGCGGCAGCGCATACGCCCATGGGGGTTCGGGTGGCTCAGTTGGTAGAGCATTGGGCTCGGAAACCATGGGTTCCGGGTCGAGTCTGACTACTGGCCAGGTCATTCGGTTTTGCCGCTTGGGTCGGCGTGAGACCCCGGCTATCCTCTATTATAAAAGCAGTAGTGTCTACTTTCTTCAACACTAGCCTATTGTCGACGCGCTTCAACACTAGCGCCTATGGAAAAGCTTCAGCCTCACCTGTTGTCTCATGGCAGAATCTTAATAGCTCAGGGACTAAGGCACGCAGAGCGTCGTGACAAAAACTAATCGACTCGACTGGTGACTAAATATCTGAAACTTTGGGTCCCATCGCGGTCGGTTGCGTCGTTTGTGCGTGGTGCCGCGTGCAAAAATGGTCGATTTCTACATTGACAATGCACTAATTAGCGAAAACGCCGCGTACGAAATTATCGCCCAAACATTTTTTCATACCTGGCTGATATTTCGGCAACCACAAGTCGCACCGACAAGCCGAAAACACAGATGTGCAGAGGAAGAAGCGGCACACAATATCCACTGTCGGTCCATCTGCGGCGCGTTGCATGTGCAAAGTTAATCGCTAAACAGCTGCAATTTAGGCTTTTATCAAGTTTTTCACGATTCAAATCAGTGCTCGGAACCAATGGGACGTCAGGTGATGCAACTTTGCCAATGTGTAGGCCTATGCATCGTCTCTAAAATGCATGTACAAATTAACGTTCTAAAGAAATATTTAAGTGCTAAAATCCGCCTGGAACATACCCATTACCAATGTTTTCCAACGCCAATTTTGCAAACCGCCGTACCGTCGACAAAAAATGTGTCCTAAGCGATACAAATTTCATGGCCGGAAAGTGCATTCAAAATCATCTAATACCCACCCAAAATGTGTTCATATATAAAAACATGTAGCTTACAATGACAGGTTCCCTAAAACGATACAAGAACTATGTCGACCAGGTCCAAGTCACTCCCGGAGATTGAGTCTCAGTTACTATGGAGACAGTCGCTGCCTGTATCCCGCTACTGTATCGAAAATAAGCTTTGGTTATCATTGGCCGATCTAGCTTGGTGGTATGTCCTTAGACTTTACTTGGTGGTATGTCCGCCGGGATTCTAACCGGGCGCAGAGCGGCCCGGTTAGAATCCCGGCGACGGTCAATTGTTTTTCGACACGAACGAATCTTAGGCCGACCTGATCACAACACCCACGACACAAACAACACGAACAGCACCACCAGCACCAACAACACCAGCAATACCAAACACACCAGCAACACCAACAATACCAACAATACCAACAATACCAACAATACCAACAATACCAACAATACCAACAATACCAACAATACCAACAACACCAACAATACCAACAACACCAACAATACCAACAACACCAACAATACCAACAACAACACCAACAGCACCAACAGCACCACCAGCACCAGCAACACCAACATGACCAACAACACCAACAACACCAACAACACCAACAACACCAACAACACCAACAACACCAACAACACCAACAACAACACCAACAACACCAACAACAACACCAACAACACCAACAACGCCAACAACACCAACAACACCAACAACACCAACAACACCAACAACACCAACAACACCAACAACACCAACAACACCAACAACACCAACAACACCAACAACACCAACAACACCAACAACACCAACAACACCAACAACACCAACATCACCAACAACACCAACAACACCAACAACACCAACAACACCAACACCAACACCAACACCACCAACAACACCAACAACACCAACAACACCAACAACACCAACAACACCAACAACACCAACAACACCAACAACACCAACAACAACACCAACAACACCAACAACACCAACAACACCAACAATACCAACAATACCAACAATACCAACAATACCAACAATACCAACAATACCAACAATACCAACAATACCAACAATACCAACAATACCAACAATACCAACAATACCAACAATACCAACAATACCAACAATACCAACAATACCAACAATACCAACAATACCAACAATACCAACAATACCAACAATACCAACAATACCAACAATACCAACAACACCAGCAACACCAACAACACCAACATCACCCACCAACATCACCCACCAACACCACCAACAACATAAACACCACCCACATCACCCACAACACCCACAACACCCACAACACCCACACCACCCACAACATTCACAACATTCACAACATTCTCAACATTCTCAACATCCACAACATCCACAACACCAACAACACCAACAACACCAACAACACCAACAACACCAACAACACAAACAACATCAACAACATCAACACCATCAACACCACCAACACCACCAACACCACCAACACCACCAACACCAACAACACCAACACCACCAACAACACCAACAACACCAACAACACCAACAACACCAACAACACCAACAACACCAACAACACCAACAACACCAACAACACCAACAACACCAACAACACCAACAACACCAACAACACCAACAACACCAACAACACCAACAACACCAACAACACCAACAACACCAACAACACCAACAACACCAACAATACCAACAACACCAACAACACCAGCAACACAAACAACACCAACAACACCACACACAACACACACAACACCCACAACACTCACAACACCCACAACACTCACAACACCCACAACACCAACAACACCACCAACGCCAACACCACCAACAACACACACAACACCAACAACACCAACAACACCAACAACACCAACAACACCACCACCAACACCACCAACAACACCACCAACAACACCACCAACAACACCACCACCACCAACACCACCACCACCAACAACACCACCACCAACAACACCAACAACACCAACAACACTAACACCACCAACAACACCAACACCACCAACAACACCAACACCACCAAAAACACCAACAACACCAACAAAACCAACAACACCAACAACACCCCGCCACGCTCACCTGCTATATAAATTATCTGGCAATATCAATTGCAGGCTATATAAATTGCAGGCTATATATATTACACCCATCTAGTCCTATATTATAAAAGCAGTAGTGTCTACTTTCTTCAACACTAGCCTATTGTCGACGCGCTTCAACACTAGCGCCTATGGAAAAGCTTCAGCCTCACCTGTTGTCTCATTTCAGGATCTTAATAGCTCAGGGACTAAGGCACGCAGAGCGTCGTGACAAAAACTAATCGACTCGACTGGTGACTAAATTTATGAAACTTTGGGTCCCATCACGGTCGGTTGCGTCGTTTGTGCGTGGTGCCGCGTGCAAAAATGGTCGATTTCTCCATTGACAATGCACTAATTAGCGAAAACGCCGCGTACGAAATTATCGCCCAAACATTTTTGCATACCTGGCTGATATTTCGGCAACCACAAGTCGCACCGACAAGCCGAAAACACAGATGTGCAGAGGAAGAAGCGGCACACAATATCCACTGTCGGTCCATCTGCGGCGCGTTGCATGTGCAAAGTTAATCGCTAAACAGCTGCAATTTAGGCTTTTATCAAGTTTTTCACGATTCAAATCAGTGCTCGGAACCAATGGGACGTCAAGTGATGAAACTTTGCCAATGTGTAGGCCTATGCATCCTCTCTAAAATGCATGTACAAATTAACGTTCTAAAGAAATATTTCAGTGCTAAAATCCGCCTGGAACATACCCATTACCAATGTTTTCCAACGTCAATTTTGCAAACCGCCGTACCGTCAACAAAAAATGTGTCCTAAGCGATACAAATCACATGGCCGGAAAGTGCATTCAAAATCATCTAATACCCACCCAAAATGTATTCATATATACAAACATTAAGCTTAAAATGACAGATTCCTTAAAACGATACAAGAACTATGTCGCGCCTGTCCAAATTACTCGACCGGAGATTGAGTCTCGGTTACTATGGAGACCTTCGCTGCCTGTATCCCGCTTCTGTATCGAAAATAAGCTTTGGTTATCATTGTCCGATCTAGCTTGGTGGTATGTCCTTAGACTTTGGCGCAGAGCGGCCCGGTTCGAATCCCGGCGACGGTCAATTGTTTTTCGACACGAACGAATCTGTGGCCGACCTGATCACAACACCCACGACACAAACAACACCAACAACACGAACAGCACCACCAGCACCAACAACACCAGCAATACCAAACACCAACAACACCAACAATACCAACAATACCAACAATACCAACAATACCAACAATACCAACAATACCAACAATACCAACAATACCAACAATACCAACAATACCAACAACACCAACAACACCAACAATACCAACACCACCAACAACACCAACAACACCAACAGCACCACCAGCACCAGGAACACCAACAATACCAACAATACCAACATGACCAACAACACCAACAACACCAACAACACCAACAACACCAATAGCACCAACAACACCAACAACACCAACAACACCAACAACACCAACAACACCAACAACACCAACAACACCAACAACACCAACAACACCAACAACACCAAAAACACTAACAACACTAACAACACTAACAACACTAACAACACCAACAACACCAACAACACCAACAACAACAACAACACCAACAACACCAACAACACCAACAACACCACCACCACCACCAACATCACCCACCACCACCACCACCAACACCACAAACACCAACAACAACACAAACACCACACACAACACCCACAACACCCACAACACCCACAACACCCACACCACCCACAACACCCACACCACCCACAACACCCACACCACCCACAACACCCACAACACCCACAACATTCACAACACCCACAACACCCACAACATCCACAACACCCACAACACCCACAACACCCACAAACCACAAAAACACCAACAACACCCACAACACCCACAACACCAACAACACCAACAACACCAACAACACCAACAACACCAACAACACCAACAACACTACCAACACTACCAACACCACCAACACCACCAACAACACCAACAACATCAACACCACCAACACCACCAACACCACCAACAACACCAACAACACTAACAACACTAACAACACCAACAACACCAACAACACCAACAACACCAACAACACCAACAACACTTTGGTAAGCTTTGGTTATCATTGGCCGATCTAGCTTGGTGGTATGTCCTTAGACTTTGGCGCAGAGCGGCCCGGTTCGAATCTCGGCGACGGTCAATTGTTTTTCGACACGAACGAATCTTAGGCCGACCTGATCACAACACCCACGACACAAACAACACCTACAACACGAACAGCACCACCAGCACCAACAACACCAGCAATACCAACAATACCAACAATACCAACAATACAACAATACCAACAATACCAACAATACCAAACACCAACAACACCCAACAATACCAACAACACCAACAACACCAACAATACCAACAGCACCACCAGCACCAGCAACACCAACAATACCAACATGACCAACAACACCAACAACACCAACAACACCAACAACACCAACAACACCAACAACACCAACAACACCAATAGCACCAACAACACCAACAAGACCAACAATACCAACAATACCAACAATACCAACAATACTAACAATACCAAACACCAACAACACCAACAATACCAACAACACCAACAACACCAACAACACCAACAACACCAACAACACCAACAGCACCACCAGCACCAGCAACACCAACAATACCAACAATACCAACATGACCAACAACACCAACAACACCAACAACACCAATAGCACCAACAACACCAACAACACCAACAACACCAACAACACCAACAACACCAACAACACCAACAACACCAACAACAACAAAAACACCAACAACACCAACAACACCAATAGCACCAACAACACCAACAAGACCAACAACACTAACAACACCAACAACACCAACAACACCAACAACACCAAAAACAACACCGTGAGAGACCGTGTCCAGGTATCTCGGGCACGTAAAACTTTCGTCTCTAAATTCTGACGGCCAACAGGAATTGCGCGATCGGGTGGTGAGGTCAGAACCTGCACAACAAGCTCTGCTTAGCGCGGGTCCTGACCTCGGAAATCCATCCATACAAAACATTCGGACTAAATTTATTTTAAAAAAACACCAACATCACCAACAACACCAACAGCACCAACAATACCAACAACACCAGCAACACCAACAACACCAACAACACCAACAGTACCACCAGCACCCACAACACCCACAACACCCACAACACCAACCAATAACCAACAACACCCACAACACCCACAACACCCACAACACCCACAATACCCACAACACCTACAACACCCACAACACCCACAACACTCACAACACCCACAACACACAACATTCACAACACCCACAACACCACCAACACCAACATCAACAACAACAACACCAACAACACCAATAGCACCAACAACACGAACAACACTACCAACACCAGCAACACTACTAACAACACCATCAACAACACCAACAACACCAACAACACCAACAACACCAACAACAACACCAACAACACCAACAACACCAACAACACCAACAACACCAACAACACCAACAACACCAGCAACACCAACAACACCAACAACACCAACAACACCAACAACACCAACAGCACCAACAGCACCAACAACAGCAACAACACCAACATCACCAACAACACCAACAGCACCAATAACACCAACAATACCAACAACACCAACAACACCAACAGCACCAACAACACCAACAGCACCAATAACACCAACAACACCGCCCCACCACCACCCACCGACTATGCCCACCGCCCACGCCCACCGCCCACGCCCACCGCCCACGCCCACCGTCCACCACCCACCGCCCACCGCTCACCGCTCACCGCTCACCGCCCACGCCCATAGCCAACACCCACCGCCCACGCCCACCGCCCACGCCCACCGCCCACGCCCACGCCCACGCCCACCGCCCCGACACCGCCACGACCCCGCCATCACCCACCAACGCCTGCCACCGCCGCCACGTCCGCCACGCTCACCTGCTATATAAATTAGCTGGCTATATCAATTGCAGGCTATATAAATTGCAGGCTATATACATTACACCCATCTAGTATATGACAAAAGCCGCATAGTCAAAGTTCCAATACCGCCACCGCAGACGTCTAGAGAGAGAGACAGACGCTGCCGTTGGCGCGGGCCCGGCGCGGGGTCGGATGAAGCTCGAGACAAACGGCCGACTCGTTTTGACGTGACGTTGGCGGCTATTGCGGTTATGAGACGCGCCGAGTGTGCTGACGGCTTCGGACGTGCCGAACGAGGTCATGCCCCATGACCTCGTTCGGCACGTCCGAAGCCGTCAGCACGCTGTCTCGTAACCGACGACCTGGCATGATCTGGAACGGCCGAGTTACGGTGGTTTGATGTTCAGTTTGTTGATTTGTTTCTTAGTCTTTCTTAGGCAAGGGGTTTAAAGGAGAGCTTTTTCGAGAGAAGCCTGATCGGGCTCCAGAAGATGGGAATCCAAATCAAAGGTTAGCAGGGTTGGAATTGATCGCCAGTCAATGCTATCCGGAACTATTTCCTAACGGAGCATCAATGTATTTTAAATTGAAACAAATTTGCGTAGTTGCGGTGGCCAAAGCCTAGATTTAAATTAAAAAGCATTTGTCATGCTCAACGTGAACGTGTTTAAATGTCCGAAAGTGTGTTTAAATGTCACCGAAGCCTACGAAGCTTTGATCCACTGTATGCATTCGCGGCTTTACTTGCGAGGATATATGCTCTGGTGGATCTCTTTTCACGCAATCACGTTCAAACTTATTGCGGTGCAGACCATATCAACTTCGCAGAATTGCAGCGAGTGCTCAATTTTGATGCTGGAATGTTGCCGGGAAGACGAAAATAGTAACTTAATTTTGAAATAAATAAATTTTCGTATTATGGTTCGGGCTGGATGAAGGCAGAAGAGGTCATAGCGCACATTGACCTTTGCTTGAAGCACCATATTAACACTAATGATGGGTCTATTATGTGGAGCACTGCTTCTATAACCAACATTGAAAGAGTGGACCATGGTGCGAGACGGGAGAGCTCCTCGGGCCACTGGTGCTCGAAAATAATAACAAAAACGGCATCCTCTACTTCGAACAGTACAATATTCGTCATTGGTTGAACTGTCGTTGGTAATATGCAATGTCGATGAGCGGAAAAGTCAATCCACAAGACAAGCTTGCAAACAATTGTTGATGCATTACGCGTATTGTCTGTATGGCAATGGGATGCGGGGACCGGCTGGACAGTTGAAATCGGAGCCTGTCGCATTTGGCATTGATGGGAATCTGAGTTAATTTGCAAACCAACGTCGAATTCTGAAGTCGATGAAAAGCCATAGAGGTCGCAGCCCTGGCGAGATACAAGGCAGTCTGATTTCATACCAGATGTGAGGCCCAAGCTATTAGGATCGTTCTTTACTACATTGAATTGAACATTCATCAAATGGATATCCTATTTGTATCCTAACGGTAATTGTATTAATGTTGTTAGAGCTGCCTCTGTCACTTGCCGTTTTTGCGTGTTCTTTTTCGGTGAGCGGTGCTGCCAATTGTCGACGCATTGCGATATAATTATCCATCAATATCAATAGACGAGGCGTATATATGGCTATGGTGCCACATGACGTCTAATATTGTTTGTCCTTTCTCCTGGCGAGCTTCCATTTATTTATGCCGTTCCATTATTAACATTACTATTCAGTTCCATTAGACGTTCCATACGGCCTCGTTGAACACAATCCTATTACAGAAGATGCATATACATCAGAACACTGCATCATCGCGCCACAATAAGATTGTATCTCGTCTCTCGACATTGTTCTCGTCTCGTGCCGGGAAGGCACGCGGCGGTGAACGTCATTATTGCCATCTGTTCGCTCTCAGATGTGTGTTGAGATGGCTCGCTTCGCTTCCGTTCGTATCTCCCGCCCCGTTTCCACCCCCTACCCAGCGCCCGGCACTGCGCCGCTAGGGTTATGAGGAGCTACACTATACAGCGCCTACATATTACTGCACTACCGGTGCTGGCTTCTGCGACAGAAAGTCGCTATTTTACGCAATTTCTACAGAATGTTTCTGTATGCTACACAATTTTGCCTTCGTTCAAGAAAATGTCGGGTGTCAAAATGTACGTTATTGGGTGACATTTTCCTGAACCAGTTTGTAATGTGTGCTGCTCACATAGCACAACTATTGTTATTGCGCGGTTGTAAAAGAGACGTCACCACTTTGTCGGTGAGTTGGGTGTTTGTATCGTTATGTAAGCATACATCCGGGTACTGTGTGTCAGTGACCGTCTCGGAATGCTCTGGACAGTCTCCCGGATGCGGGTTTGTCCAGTAGCCGTTCCACATCTGACTTTATGTGTTTGTTTGTGGGCGTCTATAATCTATATCCTCAGCGGGTGAAGCTTCCTGAGCCCCAATCGCCGTTGTCGCAGACGCGGTAAGCCAACGTGAGCCCGACACACCTCGTGTGTCTCGAGCGCTCTGGTGTGGACTGTACCTGTGTAGCTCTAAATTTATCGTGGCTACCGGTCCATGGCATTTGGGTGCGGGAATTATAAACAGCGAACGCAGGTATTTGTTCTGTTTACCTGCCAGCATCTTGGCAGTGGTTTGGCCTTAGGCGCCGCGGCTGCTGCGAGTAAGTATGTGACTGTTCGCATCGTGATGGTCGATTGTGCGACACGCCCGTCCTTCAGGCCCATTGCTGGGTGTGGGTAGGCTCTCATCTGTCTCCTCCTGCCGGAGATTGAGGGTCGATGGAGTGAACACGATCGCGAGACGGCTGGCTGCCAGGAACGGCAGCAGAGGCAGCGCACGTCTCGTCATCAGTGTAGACAATGTCAGAATGGATCTCATTCGGATAAAACAAATTGCTTTCTAAATAAGTGATTAATTCAGTTGTGATTATATGGAGATGATTGGAGGATAATGGACAATCATAAATGATAATGGAAAGGCTTGTCAAAATACATACCTAGGTATGTGCTATTAGGCTATACACTTCTACGTTTGTGCATACCGTTTAATAGAGTTATACCAAATATTACATACAATTGGCTATTTAGCTAGGTCGTGTGGTATTTTTTTACGTATTGTCATTTCTGGGATTTTTTTTTTACTGATGTCTGGAATGTCAGAATCAATCATTTTTGTTACGTAAAAAAAAGAAAACAGTTGTATATTACTGGAAGCTTTCATTGACCTATCTACCTCACATCAACTGTAGGGGACTTAAGATAAGTTCCAGGAAATGATCCTTGAAACTGTCGTTGCTTTGTATTACGCGAACTGTGCAAATATGTTTTTTTTTGCGACAAGGCGCACACAACTATAGTTTGCATGTCACACATGTGTATTACCAGAACAAGAGTCGTGTTTGTGAAACTTCTTGCTTTTATTATTAACCTACCTCAAACCTCCACCAATTTTGTGCACCACTGCCTTATATTCGGAACAGCACAACATTCCCGCCTTTATGCGATCTTGTTAAATGTATTCCTCGAACACCATTTTCCGTTCAAAGATGTGAGCTATTTGCTTGCTTGATGTCGTGCTGCTGTTATTGCTGAACATGTTTCATGAAACTCACGTTATGAAAACATGTGATTTCGAGCGCAGTGACGGAGTTGGCTGGCCTTAAACTTTTTGTTTCGGCCACGGGCCTACACGATATGGTCCGTGTGCAACACCGCCGTTCAATACTGCCGTCAATGATGAACGGCGGCCGCGAATGTCAGCTGATCAGCCAGACCGTTTGGTCGTTAGCCAGTTAGTCAGTCTGTCGGGAGTTACGGGCCAGTGACACTCGCGTCACGTCAACGTAACGTCACGGCGGCACGGCTACGCGTGCGGCGTCACCTTCCGTCACCTCCTTTGCGCACCTCACAGTTAATAACACGTACCTCATTGTCGAGAGTGACGGTCTGTGCGCCATATTACCGCAGCGGGTGCGGCGCCCTTAAACCTTCAGTCACCATCACACCAGGGTGACGGCACTCAACTCGGGGCTGCCCTTCGTCATATGTCATGGCTGGCTGACCGCTCGATCATGCGCAACTGCTGTTCTGATCAGTCTCGACAACTGAAAGGCTGTTCCGAAAGGCTTTTACTGGATGCTTTCTAGAGCTGCTGCTTTCTGCCCTTGTCAGCTGCCTGGATCGTGCAAAGTGTTTCTGCGATGTTACGAGGCTGGCTAGGATTTCGCTGTTTGAGCCTGCTAGCATTTGTCTGCGTGCGGGAGTGTTGCCAGTGTTGGTATTGCCAGCGCTGTAGGTGGTCCAGCTACCCGTGTGTGTCAGCGGCCACTCTGGTGCTGTGTCGCTGCCTCCTGTGTGGTCCTCTCGCCCGTCTGTTTAACCCGGCGGCGGCTTGGCGAGCGTGCCGGGCCCGGGGGACGGCTGACGCGGCCCGCTAATTTCGTGTGCTCCCTGTCTCGCGCCGGTCTCGTTGAGAACCCGTTCCGCCGGAGCCTGTTGTGTTTCGCTCGGAGCCTGTCTCGTGACATTGTGCGAGCGAGCGGCGGAGGACGTGAGAGCGGCGGAGGACGTGAGAGCGGCGGAGGGCGTGAGAGCGGCGGAGGACGTGAGAGCGGCGGAGGACGTGAGGGCGGCGGAGGACGTGAGGGCGGCGGAGGACGTCAGAGCGGCGGAGGACGTGAGCGGCGGAGGACGTGAGAGCGGCGGAGGACGTGAGAGCGGCGGAGGACGTCAGAGCGGCGGAGGACGTCAGAGCGGCGGAGGACGTCAGAGCGGCGGAGGACGTCAGAGCGGCGGAGGACGTCAGAGCGGCGGAGGACGTGAGAGCGGCGGAGGACGTGAGAGCGGCGGAGGACGTGAGAGCGGCGGAGGACGTAAGGGCGGCGGAGGACGTGAGAGCGGCGGAGGACGTGAGAGCGGCGGAGGACGTAAGGGCGGCGGAGGACGTGAGAGCGGCGGAGGGCGTGAGAGCGGCGGAGGGCGTCAGAGCGGCGGAGGACGTGAGAGCGGCGGAGGACGTGAGAGCGGCGGAGGACGTAAGGACGGCGGAGGACGTGAGAGCGGCGGAGGACGTGAGAGCGGCGGAGGACGTGAGAGCGGCGGAGGACGTGAGAGCGGCGGAGGACGTAAGGGCGGCGGAGGACGTGAGAGCGGCGGAGGACGTGAGAGCGGCGGAGGACGTAAGGGCGGCGGAGGACGTAAGGGCGGCGGAGGACGTCAGAGCGGCGGAGGACGTAAGGGCGGCGGAGGACGTGAGAGCGGCGGAGGACGTAAGGGCGGCGGAGGACGTGAGAGCGGCGGAGGACGTGAGAGCGGCGGAGGACGTAAGGGCGGCGGAGGACGTAAGGGCGGCGGAGGACGTGAGAGCGGCGGAGGACGTCAGAGCGGCGGAGGACGTGAGAGCGGCGGAGGACGTCAGAGCGGCGGAGGACGTCAGAGCGGCGGAGGACGTGAGAGCGGCGGAGGACGTCAGAGCGGCGGAGGACGTCAGAGCGGCGGAGGACGTGAGAGCGGCGGAGGACGTCAGAGCGGCGGAGGACGTCAGAGCGGCGGAGGACGTCAGAGCGGCGGAGGACGTCAGAGCGGCGTAGTCGCGTCACGCTGCAGTAAACACCAGCAGCGACGGCGCCAATGGCGGCGATGGGCTGCTTTACGTGTGAATGGACGCCTGTCACGTTTGAACGGCTCGGTCTGCACTCGCCGAAGCGGGCTCAGCTCATCGCCCAAAGGAGGTGGAAAATCGGTACTGTCAGACAGACAGGCAATTAGGAATATAGATGCTGACAGTACGCCTCCCGTCTTTGGGCGACAGCATGTTGACGGTTAGGGCTTGACACCTGGGTCGAAGCCGACGAAGGATGGAACCGTTCGATACCTCGCCCTGCCCTGCCATCTGCTCGTCCCCATCCGCCGCTCCCCGTCTGCCCGACCCCATCCGCCCCTCCCCGTCCCGCACCTCTTTGCCTTGCCTTGCCCCGGCCCAGCTTCTGACCCGCCCGCCCCGCCCCGCCTCGCCTCGCCTCGCCTCGCCTCGCCTCGCCTCGCCTCGCCTCGCCTCGCCTCGCCTCGCCTCGCCCCGCCCCGCCCCGCCCCGCCCCGCCCAGCCCAGCCCAGGCCAGGCCCGGCCCGCCCACTTGACCCCCGCCCACTCTGACCCGCCCCGTCCCGTTCGGCAGCGACTTCAAGGAGTACACGACCGACACGACGGTGAAGTTCATTGTCTCCATGCCCGAGGAGAAGCTGATCGAAGCCGAGGAGAAGGGTCTGCACACGGTGTTCAAGCTGCAGACCTCCTTCAGCAACACCTCCATGGTGCTGTTCGACCAGATGGGCGTCCTCAGGAGGTGAGTCCTCGTATGCGTCCTCTTGGATGCACTCACTGGAGGTAAGTCCACATAGGCGTCCTCAAAAAGACAGTCCTCGCGAGCGTCCTCGGGAGTGAGGTTTTTCTTACTCAGGCTGCCATAGTTGGAAAAATAGACAAATACAGTAACGTAAACTTTTGAATTCATACTAAGAAAACAAATATTCATCAGGTAGTGATTTATCAAAAGTTTGTGAAAACTACAGTTATTTGGGCTTTCAAAAGCAAATATATTGTATGTCTTGGTTTTCGTAGGATGAATTCAAAAGTTTCTGTAGTTGTGTCTAAAGTTGTCGTGCATTTGTCATCGCTGCTGGCTGTAGTCTGCGTGCATGCTTAACATGAATCAATACACAAGAAAAAAACACTCGGGACGTCCCTGGCGTATAAGTTGACAGCAAAAGCTGTTTTGTATCTTGACCCCAAACACAGGTTTACTGACTAGTCATCGCAAGACCAGCCAGACCATTGACTAGTATACGCGGTCTGATAGCAATCGTTTCCTGCCGACTTGTAACATTTTGTGCTCGAGAGTTATATCGCTGAAAATGCAACTCTGGTAAAAACGTCTGCTATTCAATCAGTATATACGTTGCATTTTCTGCCTCTGTTGTTTCCGTGGGAAGAGTTACCAGCGTGTCCCCAGACACTTTGTTTTCTTCTGCGTCTCATTCCCATAGCAACACTGATTACACTTGCTCGTCTGGCCACCAGTGTCCTGGTCCAGCATACTACGATCCCAGTGCGCCCAATGTTGTCATACTCTATCTCCGTAGTCTCCGTGCACATAGTCACACATTAGCCTACTCTGACGGCGCCGTCGCTTTAACTCGCGGTTAAAACTGGCCTAAATTCACAAAACGACTATTTTTAAAGCGCAAATTGCCTTTGGCTTTGTGTTCACAAATGTCCAGGCATCATGTACAAGTCTTAGGCGTCAGTGACGTGACGTAATCATATGCTGGTCTGATGACGTCATCTCAGTGACGCGACGCCATCCAGTGCTGGTCTGATGACGTCATCCCATGGACATGACGCCATCCCGTGGCGTGACATCATCCCATGCTGTTCTAATGACGTCAACAATGTCCTGTCGTCTCCAGGTACGAGGACGTGAACTCGATCCTGCGCGAGTTCTTCACGCTGCGCCTCGAGTTCTACTGCAAGCGGAAGGTGCACCTGGAAGGTCTGCTGGGCGCCGAGTCGTCCCGGCTCTCCAACCAGGCCAGGTCAGTGATCAGGATAAAGTGTTGGACCTGTCCTAACATTGATCAGGATAAAGTGTTGGCAGTGTCCTAACATTGGGAAATTTGGATGGAAAACGACACCCTATGGATACTATTTTTCCACTCTTTTTCCCAAGTTTTACTGTGAATTTTCCACTCCTTATTTTTAAAATGTATTGGAAAATTGTAATCTTGACACTGATTTATGGATGTAATGATAGGGACAGCCTGTGGAGGGAAAGACAGGTAAGAATTGGCACAGGTAATAACTAATTCTGGTGAGCGGGTAATTTGGTATTGATAAAGCTGAGTACATGTGTTTTGGATGAATTTTCCACTCTTTATGCATATTTTGAGCTAGAATTTTCCACTCTGCACCCCAGCTCCAAAGCAATCATAGGACCCTGTGTCTGCACGCGTTAGAGCAGGTTCGCAGACAGGGGCAGACCGGGGATAGCGTTGTTTTACTGCATAGTGCATGGTATTGTACAGGTCACTGCACAGTTTGGAGGAGAACCTCAGGCGCAGACTGCGGGAGACGTGTTTGTTTGGGGGTGGGGATAGGATCGTACCACAGGGCACCGCAACTGCCTCTGCACATATTGGAAAAGTGTCGTGGAGAGTGACATACATGGGGTGGTAGTGGGGGATAGTTATACCACAGGGCTCTGTATACCTATCCCTGCTCAGGTCGAATGAGTACTGCACACGGCGGCGGCCATGGTATGCGGCTAAGGGGTTAGGATTGCTAGGTGTCGGAGTTGTTTAAGTACTGCGACGTTGGCGTTATGGCTGCGGGGGGGGGGGGGCATTTAGTCACGGTCAAGGTCGGCTTAGTCACTCCACAAGGAAGCGAATGTGACGGATGATGGGATCGCCACACCTGTCCCGTTCAGCAGACCGTGGTGATTGGTACAAGAGCCATGAAAGGTCGCTGCACCTATCCAATAAGGCGACATTGTCATGGCTGGAGCAGGTTCCTAGGACGCCGCCGACCTACATACAGGAGGAGGGCCGTCATCATTCCCATCCTGAAGGCGGGCAAGAACCCCAAGGACGTGACCGGCTACCGCCTGATCGCCCTGACGAGTACAGTGGCGAAACTGGCGGAGCGGATGGTGGCTGCTCGCCCATGTCACCTGTGCGAGCGGCTAAACCTGATCCCGCCAGAACAGGTCGGCTTCCGCCGAGGCAGAGCCGCTGAGGAAAACCTTGCCAGGCTGGTCCAGTCGGTACAGGACGGCTGGAAAAAGCCCAAGCCTCGCGGACGCCCGGTGGACGGAAAGACAGCCGACAAGTTCATCATGGTGGCACACGACTTCGCCGGAGCGTACGACACCATGGACCACAAGATGCTGTACGTCAATCTCCTGCGTCGTCTCCCGAGATGTCTCGCGACCTGGATCTTCCGGCTGCTGCGCGACCGCCACGCCTGTGTCGAGGTGAACGGCGTCCGCTGCGGAGAGAGACCGTTCCGGGCGGGCCTGCCCCAGGGCTCTGTCCTCGCGCCCACCCTCTACACGTTGTGGGCTGCGGACCTGGTGGAGGAGCTGCGCGCGGTCCCCCGCTCCTCCGTACAGGGTTGTGCTCGACTCGAGAGTGGAGAGTCAGATTTGACTCAACTCTGACTCAAGTCAACTTGAGTCAGAGTCGAGTCGCTTAAGAAAAATAAGGGCTCGCCTTGAGTCAGAGTTGAGTCGCTTAAAAAAAATAAGTGCTCAACTTGAGTCAGAGTCGAGTCGCTTAAGAAAAATAGGGGTTTGAGTTGAGTCAGAGCGAGGTCGCATGGATGTCGCTTGAGTCAAAGTTGAGTCACCTGGATGCTGCTTGAGTCAAAGCTGAGTCGACTCATCCTCTTACAAGTCAAAGTCACATCTGATATAACAAACAAAAACATGGGAGCAACTAAATAATAAAGGGGCCCAAACAATGTTCTAGAGTGCTTTTCAAACCCACATAAATCAATAACATAAACAATACGTACCTGTGCTGGTGCGAAATAATAATGATAATTATTATTATTATTATTATTATTATTATTATTAATATTATTATTATTATTATTAGGAACATATATATTTGAATATAGCTTACAATGCAGCTGGATGCAGTCGATATTGATGATAATGCAATATTCATTAATGTGTCTTGATCCAGAGTAAATAAAAATAAAAGTGTTTACATATATGATATAACATTCTAATGAGTTTTTGCAAGTCAAATACATTTGAATCAAAGTCGTTGAGTTAGTTGAACTTGAGGTCAAAAATGAGTCGACTCAAAAATTTCACATGAGTCAAAGTTGAGTCGACTAAACAAAAACAAAATCCCGCTTGAGTCAGAGTTGAGTCGGGGGTAAAAGCAAATGAGTCGAAGCTGAGTCGACTCAAAACAAATAATTTCCGCGCTTGAGTCAGAGTTGAGTCAGAGTCCCTTCGTAAATGCGTCAGAGTCGAGTCAGTCTAAAAAATCTTAGTCGAGCACAACCCTGCCTCCGTATACATGTACGCGGACGACACGGCCACCGTGAGCGCGGGCGCCACCTTCGACCTGGCCCTGTCACGGGCGCAGCGGGCGGCAGATGTCATGGCGCGCTGGGCCAACAAGAATAAAATTAACATCGCGGGACACAAGACAGGTCCTCGCCCTGTCTCAGTGGGCTCAGGACGCCCGCAACGTTACCATCAGGGTGGCTGGAGAGGAGGTGCACGGAGCCCCTCAGGTGAAGCTGCTCGGCGTCACCTTTGACCGTCTGATGCACTTCGGGGAGCACTGCGCCGGCCTGCGCAAGAAAGTGAGGCCCCGCACTGCTCAACTCTGCAACCTCACCGGTCACTCGTGGGGCTTACGCGAGACCCACCTGAGGACGGTGGTGAACGGCTACGTCCGCGGCGCACTGGAGTATGCCGCCGCCGCCTGGCTCCCCACCGCCTCCGCCTCACACGACGTGCTGGTGGAGAGGGAGCTGCGGGCGGCCGCCAGAGCCGTCACCGGATGCCCAATCTCGACGCCATGTCACGCGCTGATGGCGGAAGCGGGCCTGCCCACCGCCCAGTCTCGACGTGCGGTCCTGGCCACGAGGATGGTTGCGCTCGCGGCCTCCCTGCCGGAAGAAGACCCCCTTAGAGACCTGCTCGCGTGCTCCCCCGCCACCGACTCACAAGCGTCACCGGCTGGCGAGAGCTTGGCCGACAGGTACTGGCCGAGCTTGGAGTACCGGACCACCCCATCGAGGCCCGTCTCAGGGTCCCGGTGCCGCTGTGGACCCCGGCCAACGACGTGACGATCTCCGTCTCCATTGGCCCGGACTGCGGCAGGAACTGCGCGGAGGAGGTCTGCCGTTCTGCCGCAGAGCTCCTGCGCACCCTGCCGCCGGAGGGGGAGGCGATCTGGATATGGTCGGACGGATCCGCGGACGGAGGTGTGACCCACGGCGGAAGTGGCGCCCTCATCGTCCTCCCTGACGACGACTGCAGAGAGGTTAGGGTACCAGCTTTGTGCTCGAGCACCCGGGCGGAGTTCGTCGCGCTTAGAGCCGCGCTGGCCGCGGTTCAAGAGCTAGACGACACAGCAGCGGAGCCCCCCGTGTCCGCGTGACTGGACTCACAGGCGGCGCTGCTCACGTTGGAGGGCGCCCCTGCGGCTCAGACTACGGAGTTGTGTGCGGAGATATGGGAGCTGCTCGGCTCGCTGTCCCGCCGCGGGCATCGCATCCACCTGCAGTGGGTGCTGCGGGCTGGCGGGGAACGAACGGGCAGACGCCCTCGCCAAGGAGGCCTCAGCCCTGGACCAGACTGAAACGCTCATCGACATCGAGAGCATCAACCGCGCCGCCGCCAGAGCGGCCCGTCGATCGTGGCAGCGATCGTGGCCAGGCGGCTGGTACCAGCGCATCTTCAAGGACCGCCTCCCGGGCCCGGTCCGCGACGACAACCGAGAGGCCGCCTTGGACATCCACCAACTCCGAGCCGGACTCTGGAGCGGGTCCGAACAGTACCTATATCGCATCGGACGCCGTCCGACCGACTCGTGCCCGGGATGCAACGATGCCGGGTGCCCAGCGGCCCGGTGTCGGGTCTGCGACGAGGAGCCGGACACGCCTCAGCATATCCTGCTGAAGTGTCCCTGCCTGTGCGGGACCCGCCTCCTATCGCTGGGAAACATATATGGACGACCGGAAGACCTGCAGCGGGACGACGTGGTAGCGGCCTTAGCTGCCGGCTACCGGTCCTACCAGAGCCGTACGGCTACGCCCCGGCGCTAGCCGGGGCCGGAGGTACCAACAACAACCTGCATACAGTGGGCGGTTCAGGGGAGTTATCCTCCTGGAACCCGCCTATATTGAGACCAAACCAGTCGCATCCGTTCTGTGCAGCAGACACACCTCGAGGAATCCCTATCCGACAGCTAAGGAATCTGGGAAACCAGTAAGCCTGACATTCCGCCCACCAGGAGATTGTTACAGCAGGTAGGCGTTTCTCAACACGGAGCAGCTTTGGTTACTTTGCTGTTATGGTGTTTAAGATTACTTGTGTTGTAGGAAAGTTGTTGTTGGGTTGTAAAGCATATATGTTCTAAGTCTGAGCGAATGTCTCACTATGCAACAACTGAAAACAATCAGGAATGGGTAGCAATGTTTTCGGAATAAAGCTCACTTTTTAGGAAGCAAAAATAGTTACATTTACATACTTCACATTTATGTTTAGTGTCAAATAAGTTGAATATTCATGTTCGCATCTTTCCGCTTAAATCCATATAGATTCCGTTCACATAGGCCGGCTAGAAATGATAACAATTTCGCAATTAAGCGGAAATTGATAATGCTAAGTACAGCGCATTGGTAGCCTCTGCATGCATTCGAACTACAATCTGAGTGCGACACAATAACGTACATTATGGGGCTGATCAGCGCCCTCAATCGGAACAGGTTTTCATCCCGCCGGTTGAGGCGCGGTGGAGCGGAGCACGGGAACAAACGGTGGAGATTTCGATCGGAATCGGGAGGTGGGGTCACTTGACCTGGTCTGGTGACCTGACCTGGCATGACCCTAGGTTATTTTTTCTTCAAAATGTGCGCAATTGATGTCCTGACAGGTGTGCGAAACCTGGCGGCGCTGCGCGCCGCCGTTTTTTCGTTATCTTTGAAAAACCTGAGAGGGGGGGGGGGGCGGAAATCACCCCCCCCCCCCCCTGCAGTGCGCGGGTTAAATAGCTGTGTCTGAGATTGGTTGGTTGGAGTTCGAGATGGATTAGGGTGAAGTAAAACAAAAGTTAAGTCCAAGTCAAAAAAGTAAACAAGTAAAAAAAAGTCACAAAAGTCGAAAAAGTCTCGAAAGTCGAGCCCTGCAAGTCCCCCAAGCCCGCAAAGTCAAAAAATACAAATCTCCATCCATCTATCGGGAATGCGAATCTATGGGATTACGACGCGGAGCGAGCACAAGGCGCTAGTCTCCTATATATCTATTTGAGTAGTGTCTGTTTTGCACTCGAAACGCAGCAAGGTTTTCGTGTCTGTCCGCGGTTGAATTCACGTGCCTTTGTGAGCATGGAACCTCCGTCCCGGAGAATCCCCGAGAAATATTAATATTTGAGCGGCGTCTGTATTTCCGAGCTGGGAAAACACGGCAAACAATCTGTGTTTAATTCACGTGCCTTTATGCATAGGGAACCCCAATTCCGGAGAAATTCGTTAAACTACAAGTGTGTTAAATAGTTATAGTTATGTGTCGGAGATGGGTTGGTTTTAGTTTGAGATGCGATAAGTCCGACAAGTTCGACAAGGTCAAACAAGTCCGACAAGTCTGACAAGTCTGACAAATCCGACAAATCCGACAAGTCCGACAAGTCCAACAAGTCCAAATCAATGTTCAAGTCCAACAAGTCCAATTCCATAAATATCCATCTATCAATCAAAATTACATCCATCTATGGGATTGTGAGAGGAGACAGACGGGACGGGACAGCCGAGTGAGAGGAGACAGACGGGACGGGACAGCCGAGTGAGAGGAGACAGACGGGACGGGACAGCCGAGTGAGATGAGACAGACGGGACGGGACAGCCTAGTGAGAGGAGCCAGACGGGACGGGACAGCCGAGTGAGATGAGACAGACGGACGGGGACAGCGGTGAGTTGAGAAGACGGGACGGGACAGCGAGGTGAGATGAGACAGACGGGACGAACGGGAGAGATGACGGGTACGGGACAGATGATTACGAGACGGGACAGTCGATAGGGGAAGGGGCAGAGGGGAGAGGCTGTAGGGATGGTCGGACTGGTGTATGACACAGGTAGGGCAGCTGAAGAACTTCGGACGCTCACGTGTTTTTTCTGGCACCAACATGTGGGCGGAGCCTATCCATCCATCTCCCTGCCCCACTTCTCGTGACACGTAATGTGTATACGTGACAGCAGCCGATTATCCTACATCAAGCTGGAGTCTAAGCTCAGGCCGCGGTGTTGGTGGTATTGGGTGTTTTACGACGACTTGATGGGTGGGCATATAACCGTCTCAGTTGTGACGGCCTAAAACACCAATCATCATCATCGACGGCGCGACTGTTGGGTCATACATCGTCGGGGTCTGATGCCGACCCAGGCAGGCGGGGAGACTGGAAGCCGTGCAGCAGCGGTGTACCGAGCGCCCGGCGTCCTCAGGAGCCGGTCACAGCGGTCAGACATACCAGGCGGGTCCCGCCGCGCTGCCGGTACAGTCGTTTGTCAAAGGCAGCAGCGTGATTGCATGTTTGTCAAATGCAGCACCGTGATTGCGCGCTCGGGCGTCTGGGGACGGGGGAGGTGGGGGGGGGGGGGGGGGGGGGGCTGTGGCCAAATGGTTATATCGCTACCGTTCACAGTCGGCGATGTGTTCGGTGTTCGGTGGCGTGTGGTCGCTGCGTCTTATTGAGCCCGTAAGGTATAAACAATGGGGGGGGGGGGGGGGGGGGTAAACGTGGCGGCAGAAAGGCACGAGGGGACTGTAACTCGTATGCCTTGTGATCACGTTGAAATTGAATAAGGTTTGTTGGTGATGTGGAGTAACGCTGCCCACATTGCCAGTGACAGTCCACAAATAACCAGCGATCATTTCGGGAGATTGAATCGCTTAAGCTGGTTCGTTCTTGGAAAAGGGCATTTGACTTCATGGTTTATAGAACACCATTTTCAAGCAAACTATATGACGTGGTTTTTATATTTCCAATGACATCAAAATGACATTTCGTAGAAAGCTTAATCAACCTGAAAACGCTGTTCATAGCGATGGATTACACTAACTAGCGGCCATCCACTGTGGGCATTGGACACCATATGACCTCGCCGTCGGAGCGCCCGAAAGCCAACATTACTTCCCTGCCATCCGCTGTGCCCCCGCTGAATTGCTACACCATCAGGCAGCGGCCGCCGCTCGTCATACATGTCACCCTCCAGCTAGCCACGTCGTGCCGGTCTGACCCAAACCGCACCATTCTGTCGCCACATAGCGGTGTGGTGGGACTTCTCCAGACTCAGTGCGGCCTGCCCCGGCTGCAGATTTCCAAAGTGTATACAGCTGGTGGGCGTGTTTGGAAATAGCAATCACTTCGGGAGACATAAGTCAGTCAAAAATATAGATATTGCTTTGATTTTTTTTTTTGGAGGCAGCGTCCATACTTTGTTCTCCAATATATCTTCCAGTTTTTGAATATGTTTGAAAGGTTTGATTTTGGGAAATTGTTCCCCAAAAAATTATATTTTCGGGGAACAATTTCCCAAAATCAAACTTGTCAAACATTAAAAAACCGGAAGATATATTGGAGAACCAAGTATGGACGATGCCCCCCCCCCCCCCAAAAAAAAAAGAAGAAAAAAAAGAAGCAATACCTATATTTTTGACTTGACATGTCTCCCTAAGTGGCTGCTATTTCCAAACACGCCCGCCAGCTGTATACACTTAGGAAATATGCGCCCCGGCTGGCTAGCGACCACCGGAGGGTTTTAAGCACGCCGTGACCGCGGCGGGGGGGGGGGGGAGGAAGGGGCTGCTGATCCGCAGGGAGTGAGGAGGGAGGGAGGGATGGGGTGGGGGTCCGAGCTGCCGAACGCGGGGACGAGCTGCTTGCGATGGGTATGAATTCAGACCCAGTGGTGTGTGGTTGGTACAGAATCTTTCGGTCATTCTGGTATTAACTCGTCTCTTGCTGAATTAGTTACTGAGCTGAGCTGATTAATGAGGTAATTTGTGTCAGACAAGTTGACAAGACACATCGGTTTCTCGAAACATCTAAACTGACCGATCACTCAAGTTGACAGTGATGCTGTTTAAAGTTTAACTAAGACCCAATCGGGAACCACCGGTACTTTCGGGTATTTGTATTGACGGTTTTGGTCGTTTTTGTATTAGGTGCTCCAAATTGCAACGCCTCAACAGTATCAGTTAGCTCCGAATTGGCTTTGGATGAGGGGACGCAAGTCTATATGGCACCCATGCCCGAGTTCGGTGGAACACATCATGCAATTGATGTAATTGATATCCGAAGAAAGAAGCTGATGTCGAAAAAGTCATCAATATCCTACTTGTTTACTTGCTCTGTGCAGAACGTGATTAGACATTCTTCGGTATGTGTTTACCCGCCTTTCGTTCAGGAAATCTTATCGCGCGCATCGGGACTTTATTAAGATCAGTTTCTCTTGCCCCGCCCACTGACTTCGTGCATTTTCCTCGTGCTTGACAATAGCCTGGAGCTAGGCAATATCGCCCCGTGATGACACATTGTGAGAGTTACAGTGGATGTGAACTGGTGCGGACGGCGGATGCGGGATGACCATTAACGCAGCGTTGTCAACCAATATCCTCCTGAGCCACGGCGCGATCTATTCAATGCGTCTCGACCAGTTCCAATCTCCCGCTTCTCTATCTCAGAATAGGTCATAGTGGTTGAATGCCGTACTCGGTAGTATGGTAGTCATGTAAAGGCCGAATGGCAAAACAATCATGTTTGCTAAAATAAAGCCTTCTGAGCAAAGCTGGCCCTGCACATTCAGCTATGCGTCTCTGTGACATTGAGCCATTGAGCCATTGACATAATTGGATGCTCTCCAGCTACAGTAATCCAGTCATTCTTGGCGTGATGAGCACAACAAAAAATTCTGATCCTGGCTGTTACGGCTGATGGCCGCAGTCTCTTTCTATATCTATCTATTATTATTAGTATTATTATAATATATATATATATATATATATATATATATATATATATATATATATATATATAATTTTTACAAATTTCTAAGCCAAGATTATCGAAACCAATGTTTAAAACATTGGTTTCAATACTCTTGGCTTTAATCCCATTCAAATCGGTCTCACTATTTGTTAACTTGCAATGATATAACATTGCTTTTCATACATTACGCTGTGGTGTGCAACGCATGCACCGAAAAATGTGACAATGGCGTGGAGGTACTGACTTGTTTTATTATAAGGAGATCTTGTTCTAAGTATGCTATATTTTCGCTGTTCTGCATACATTTCATCAGTCTTATTGGCTGACCATTCAAGCCTACCCGTTGGAAGAAAAATAAACATTTGGTACGTCGAATATTATTATCCTCTTTAAATTATATCATAAATGTGGACCAATCAATGGCAACTTTGCACTTCTACCAATTGATGTCAAGGAGAAACTGACTCGCTGTTGGGCTTTTAGCTTCACTAAGACGAAAAGGTTGAAACACACTCGTGAAACAAGTGACGACAGTCCCAGTCTCCCGGGGATCAGTATTCACCGTATGAACTGGGTTACATTGATGCCATGTACCGCTAGGTGCGCCACTCTGCTGACCCTACCTGACCCACCGTCTCTGCAGGTTCATCCTGGAGAAGTGCGACCACAAGCTGACGATCGAGAACAAGAAGAAGAAGGACATGATAGCCGAGCTGGTGAAGCGAGGCTACGACTCGGACCCGGTCAAGGCCTGGAAGGTGTCCCAGGAGCAGCTTCTGGACGAGGAAGCCCCGGTGAGTAACAGACGGGAGAGGAGCCCTCGCGATGGGTAGGAGAGACTGGGACACGTGCTGTCACTTTGGTTAAAATTGGCCCTGGTGGGCACACTTGCAAGAGTTGGTGATTGATACCTCCCATTCTGTTGCATACAGCAATAGCTTCAAATCGTTTATAGGAGTGCAAATGGTATCTCAGTTGGTTTCGACACCAGTGTTTGTTCGTTTTTGACTGAAAACTTGGAGAATGGAGCAGAACAACGCTCATCACGATATTCTGGACATTCGTGACTCCCCATGACAGTATTCAAAGATACTATAAAATTATATGAATGGCCGCAAACACAAAATTTTGTTCACTTAAAGTTTGGATTTATGTTGAAAAAACTTTCAATTTGGACCCATCCGGTCGCCGGCATGTTGTTGTTTTGATAGTGCCGGACCATTCCAAGCAAAAATGAAACATATGTTATGAAACAACAACATACCTGCGATGGACAGAATATGCCCCGTGACAGAACGTGCCCCGTTCTCCCCTACATGGGGAGAGGGGAGGGTGGTCCCGCGATGGGTGCAGTGGGGGATAGAGAGGAGGACCCCGGGGAGGGTACAAGGGGGAGATGGAGGACACCGGGGAGGGTACAGGGGGAGAGGGAGGGAGGACCCCGGGGGAGGGTACAGGGGAGAGGGAGGAAGACCCCGCGATGGGTACAGGGGGAGAGAGGAGGGCCCCGCGAAGAGTACAGGGGGAGAGAAGAGGGAACCGCGATGGGTGCCTGAGAGGGGAAGGGAAGTATCGGAGTGTGGGGTAGATAGAGCATACTGAGCCGACCTCAAACTGATGTCCCTGGGCCGCGTGGTGAGATCCTGTCGGGCTGGTGAGATCCTGTCGGCTGGTGAGATCCTGTCGCTGGTGAGATCCTGTCGCGTGGTGCGAGATCCCGTCGGTTGCCGCTGTGTTGTTGGGGCGGGGTGGATTCTTACGTGGTAAATCTGGCATAACGTTAATGTGACCACACATTGTGAGCGCACAATGTCGATAATGCCCATTCGTCTGCCATGCCTAACAATCAGCACGGGCCATTTACGATGTGATTTATCCCGTTTTTCCTCCCTCTCGTTCGTATCGGTGATTTCAGGCGGACGTAATGGTTTTTGTGTCGCTTTTATTCCTTTATTCCTTTTATCTGCCTTTGTATCTCCCCTTTATCCATTTTTTTTTTTGTCTAAGCACGTTTCATTATTTTCTTCTTCTTTTGTGTTTTTCGCTGTGCAGGCCATTTGTGTTTCAGTCTGTGGTGATTAGGATGGGTGATAGGAATCGGAGAAAAAAAACATAACCATGTGTTCCCAGTTATGCGTACTGGGGATAGGTGCACTCAGTGGTGCTAAATATCCCGGCATTGACTGAGGTCTCAGCACAACGCCATTGACTGAGGGGGGGGGGGGCGTTAAACGCCCCCCTGGATATCTTCCGAACCAATGATCGCAGCGAGACGCGCAAGGCGACAATCGAAAGCTCTAAATGAGAGAATCTAAAGCATGCTCAAACATGTCAAAGTGAGGTCAAATGTCAGGTCAAAGGTCAAAATCGGCGCATTTGAGTTTATGGGCCATACTTTCCATCCAAAGCCCTTCGATTGCGACCAGTATCGCCCAAAGTGCTGCCAAAGGTATGATACATATCCCGCATGAGCTAAAGTGATATTGTTGGTCAAGGCCAGGTCACAAAAGGTCACTATGCTGAAATATCTCGGAAGTCATGCAACACATGTTTTAAGAGTTATTTTCCACGTATAATTCGATAGTGATAGTCATTTTAGCACCTGACTTAATTTACGGGAAGTAAATGTCAATTTCATGTCAAGTTCAGGTCACCGAAGGTCAAAATTTTTAATTGTTAAATTTAGACGAGAAAGGCATGTTGCTAGACCAGTTTGTCTCAACAAATACAGTGGGTGGCATTTATTTGTCTGTATCTAGTAAATAAAGGCAAAAAAAAACACAATTTTCAAAATATGACTTCATGAGTTATCCATACTTTAGATGTCATAAGTCAGTCAAAAATGGAGATATCAGTTTTAAATTTGGTATGGTAGTTGCCTAGGTATGGTTCTCTGACATATCTTCCGGGTTTTTGAATATTGAGAAAAATGTACTTGGTGATAATTCCCCCCCCCCAAAAAAAACTTTTTTTAGTTTTGGGGGTCAAAAACAAAAAATTTCACAAATCCGAGATAGCCCAGTTTGTAGCCGTTTGCAATTTGCTATCTTTTGGCGTGTTTCGATTGCATTTTGCTTCAAATGTGGCATTGTACGGCCTGGCAAAGTTTAGCTGATTTTGGTGTAAAACTCGTGTGTAAGTGACGTCACTAATTTCGCTATAAACTCGAACAATTTAAATTTCCTCATTTTTGCACACAAGGACGTAAAAATGACTCATAGAAGGTATCCGAAGTTTCACGTTGATGGTGCTATTAGTTTTTCAGCTATTGCGAAAATTCATCATGGGGGGGGGGCGTTAACGCCCCCCCCCCCCCCCCCCAGTCAATGGCGGGGATATGATTGGTGCCGCTGGACTGTGGTTTTTATCGGTTGTACCCTTTCTCGGGGTGGATAGGAGGCGAGCATGCATGCTCCTCCGCCTCTCTGTCGTCCAACTAGACTCGCTCAGGAATAGCGTTATGCTAACTTATTCCTACCTCGCCTATGCCAACTTTCCTACCTCACTTGTATGATTGTTCGGGCTATGACCTTAGCCACCTTCATCTCACGTACCTCAGCACTGAAGCCTGACGTACGCTCTCCTCTCGGCCAGGACTCACAAGACTCGCAGGAGGAGGAGGAGGTTGCCGCGGCCCGCCGCCGGGTGGGCCCGACTACGACTACCTGCTCGGCAATGAACATGTGGATGCTGACCAAGGAGAAGAAGGACGAGCTGCTGAAGAAGCGGACGAGAAGCTGCAGGAACTGAAGGTGCTCAAGGCCAAGTCTCCGACCGACCTCTGGACCGAGGATCTGGACGCCTTCATTGAGGCGTGTGAGGTGCTGGTGTCGCGGGGTTCGATTCTTGGTTTCTCCGTGTTTTCACGGTGGCTTTATGTCTCTTTTTGTCTTTTTGCATGTAACGTCTCAGCTCAGTGTCTATATATCGTGTATCTGTGTCTTGCTTTGTCTGCGTGCCTTTGTGTCTCTGTTAAAGGCTTATGTTAACACGTCTCGCCAGGTCTCTCTGTGCTGATCTCGTACCACAGCACATAGCCAGTGTACCTTGCTAGGTTCACCAAGGGAAGTGAGGGACTGGCGAAGGTGGGACTACCGACAGAACCTGTTGGACTTTTCTGCTGCCTCTATTACATTCCGTGCGGTCTGACGCGGCTGTTAAATGTTGAGAGCCTGTGGGAGCGGTGGTGGAGTACCTGTAGGACGGGTCACCGTCTGGGGCTATGTGCTGTGGTCTCGGACTGTTCAGTACCGACGCGTCTTGTGTATACCGACACACTGTTAACTCTCTGTGGTATGGCCATTTTCGTGTGTTGTGAAGCTGGTCTTGTAATCAGATTATTGGGCCCCCAGGCAGAAAGTTATGATTGATGAGGTGTTCCATTTCCCTCTGTTATGTTAACTCACTCTTAATAAAGGTTTCGGACAATATCAGCCACCAAATCACCTCCGGTGGTATAATCGGTAGAGTAAAATCATCTCGTTTTACTCTCAATCCACAGTCCCAACTCCCGCCTGTGGCAACTGTGTGGTAACATAATTTCCGAGATATAAATCTACTTCATTTGAGGATATACCAGTGAGTGGTATGATCCGCATCCTTTCCCACCCGCTACAGCCAGTCTTCCTATCGGCACCCTATTCAGTGGAAACTCACTCTCTGGTCAGGATATCAATATTTGCACACCTCCACGGAATTACTATTGCATCAATGCTTGAATATTTTAACATCAGAGCATCATCCTTTAGAAGTTCGTCTGCGACACTTCACCGTTAGACATTCGTCGACAACATAAGACATATTCGGCATAATTCAGAATGATAAACCTCTGTTAAAGGAAATAGTTCACCTTCAACATTAGTTTTAAACTGAGATAGCAGTTTTGTAGCCGTGTTGGGAAAACCCTATCTGCAAGTTTTCTTGACTGAAAATACTCTCCAGCCGAATATATTTGAGTTTTGGCGAAGGAATGCGGTGCTGGCGAAAGAATGTTGTACTGGTTTTAGCCCGGGCAGAGGCTATACCATCAGCCAATCAGCTTGCAGCTGGTGCTAGCAAGCGATCGCCGGCCACCGGTTGGCACATCTCCATGCGAGTCTATCTTAACGCGACTACTTTCTAATCTGATTGGCTGAACCATTGTTTAACATTCGCGTGACGGCAGGACTCTGACTCAGAGAGTATGCATATAGTTTTGATAAACAATTAAAATGTACGGCCTCTGTCCTGAATCGGCGCGATATAAGGTCATTTTTGACGATATAAAAAGAAATTGTATTACAAAATATAATCAATTCGTGTTGGGTAAAAAAATGTCACGGTGAACTATTTCCTTTAACATTTTGCACCATGAGTAGCGCAACATGGAAAACATGAGGAAACAGAGCGTAACAACAAACAAACAGAGCAGTCTCTCTCTCTCTCTCTCTCTCTCTCTCTCATCTCTCTCTCTCTCTCTCTCTCTCCTCTCTCTCTCTCTCTCTCTCTCTCTCTCTCTCTCACTCCTCTCTCTCTCTCTCTCTCTTCTCTTCTCTCTCTCTCTCTCTCTCTCTCTCTCTCTCTCCGCTCTACTACGCTCCGTCTTTTGTTGTTCAGCAGGTCTATCGGATCTTCTTGATTAACTAAGAACTGATCGGCGCCGGAGATACTCGGCCAACGCGCTCTCTTCCTCCTGACGCTCTCTTTCTCCTGCCGCTCTCCTCCCTCTTTGTTCTCAACTCGCTCTTACGCTTGCTATATCGTTCTTTCTCTCGCTCTTGCTTCCTGTGTGACCCTGCTGTGACCTGTCTGACCTCATTGTGACCTGTCTGACCTCATTGTGACCTGTCTGACGTCACTGTGACCTGTCTGACCTCACTGTGACCTGTCTGTCCCCTATGTGGCCTGTCTGGCCCCGCTGTGGCCTGTCTGACCCCGCTGTGACCTGTCTGACCCGCTGTGACCTGTTGACCCCGCTGTGAGACCTGTGATGACCCCACTGTGACCTGTCTGACCTCACTGTGACCTGTCTGACCCCACAGTGACCTGTCTGACCCCACTGTGACCTGTCTGACCCCCGATGTGGCCTGTCTGACCTCACTGTGACCTGTCTGACCTCACTGTGACCTGCCTGACCCCGATGTGACCTGTCTGACCCCCATTGTGGCCTGTCTGACCCTCAACTGTGACCTGTCTGAACCAGTGTTGAATTTTTCGTTTCATGACCTGGTCCCGGAGAGTAAAAATCCATAAGTGGAGATACAATTTCTTGTTAGAAAAATGCAAAATTTCTTCCTTTTTTGATTTTTTTTTAATGTAAAAAAAATCCTGATTTGTAATATATATTACATTCTTGTGAGGAAAATGGAATCATATTTTAAATACAATGCTGGTCAGATCAGGTGAAAAGAGAGCAAATTTCCAGAACATAATGAAGAGAGCAAAATTCTTTGGACCCCAAAAAGTCCAGAAAATGGCCAAAATTCCAAGGCTGGTCTGACCCCACTGTGACCTGTCTGACCCACTCTGTGACCTGTCTGACCCCGCTGTGGCCTGTCTGACCCCGCTGGTGGCCTGGTCTGACCTCACTGTGACCTGTCTTACCCCCACTGTGACCTGTATGACCCCGCTGTGACCTGTCTGACCTCACTGTGACTCCCTGTCTGACCTCACTGTGACCGGCTGACCTCACTGTGACCTGACTGAGACCCCGCTGTGACCTGTCTGACCCCGAGTGACCTGTCTGACCCCGCTGTGACCTGTCTGACCCCGCTGTGACCTGTCCTACTCTCACTGTGACCTGTCTGACCTCACTGTGACCTGTCTGACCTCACTGTGACCTGCCTGACCCCGCTGTGACCTGCCTGACGACCTGCCTCTGACCTGTCTGACCCCGTGACTGTATCGACCCGCTGTGACCTGTCCTATCTCACTGTGACCTGTCTGACCTCACTGTGACCTGTCTGACCCCATTGTGACCTGTCTGTACCCCGCTGTGGCCTGTCTGACCCGACAGCTGGACATTCAGGAGCAGAAAGAGCGGGATGACGAGAACGCCGGCTCCAAGAAGGCACAAGGCCTAAGGGCAAGGTCACTGGCGGCTCGAGAAAGGTCAGTAACCACACCATCCGGATGGGACTCTTGGAGACGAGCCGGATGACCCCATGGCCTTGGAGACATCCGGATGGGACCATTCGGCCGCGGGATGGGACCCATCCGGTCGCGGCCACGGCCGGATGGAGCCTTGGAGGACGAGCAATTGCCGTAATTTTTGTCTTGTCTCACGGTGCTGGGTATTCAGGCTCCTAGAATTGCTTTGGAGCTGGGGTGCGGAGTGGAAAAATCTGACTAAAAATAAGTATTAAATAGTGGAAAATTAAACCAAAAAAAGCGCATTGTACCAGGCTTTATCACCCAATTACCTGCTCAACAAAATTAGTTATTACCTATGCCAATTCTTACCTGTCTTCATCACCAGACACTGTCCCTATCATTACATCCATAAATCAGTATCAGGTTTTCAATTATCCAATAGATTTTAAAATAAGGAGTTAAAATTCACAGTAAAACTAAGGAAAAAGAGTGGAAAAATAGTACCCATAGGGTGTCATTTTCCATCCAAATTTCCCAATGCTATAGGACACTGGGTATTTCTGATCTGCCAGTGCGGCAGTGCAATAGGCCTGTTGCCGACAGCACGGCACATATGGAGCATAACGTGAACTGTTACCATACCACGGACCGATTGGTGCAACGATAGGTCTATTTTGATAGTCATCATAGCTGGCGAGGTCGGCATGCGTGTGTAAATAATACCTCCGCTCTGCCTTCTTTGAAGATTTACGCAGGAACGCAGTGAGTTCCTGTTTAATAAGGCGGGGTTTTATGTGCCAAGTGTTTGGAAGTCCTTGGCTGAAATCCGACCTGAGACGGCGGCGGGTCGGCAGCTGTGGAAAACTTTGGCGGCGTTCCGAGTGAAGTGCTGCCCGTGGCTGGTTCCCAAAGGTTGCAACGCTCCAGAAATGTCTGAACAATTCGCTGAATGCGCCCAGCTTGAGCGTAGTGAAATCGGACGGCTTAATATGTTCAGCACCGTGCTGCTGATATTGCCAAGTTCAGTGCTGGTAGACAAGAGAGGAAAAAAACAGACTTTTGGCAACCCGATGCTAAATATATAGAATGATGCCAAGGCTCCGAATAGCTGGTGGGATGACCAGTTTTGAATTTCTGTTCGCCTGGCTTTAGAGTTCAATTTTGACATTAAACAAATCTCAATTTTCAGTGGCAACCCTATGTAAGTGATGTATGCAAAACGAGTTATTTAAGCATATGAAATATGTGTCAAGCCCACATGAAGCTCTCGTTGCGCTCCGGCTTGTTTCAGGGGAAATCCGTCAATAAACTGTCTGCCAAATTGCCAACAGCGTGACAGCCGCAATCGGCTTAACCCCAATGTGTGCCCACTTCTCCAATAGGGGCTGATTGGAATGGTGTATCGCCAGGTCACCCAGATAAGGCTACACGGGTACTTTACCGGCGGAGGGAAGGCTGTTTCACACCGACTGAGGGTAGGGGTTGGGGTTGGATTAGGGATGCAGGGGCTTCCCTGACCGGGGAAAGGGTAAGCATGAGAGCGGAAGATGAATGGCCCGGGTGACTTTTGAAAAGTTTCTGGTTGCGGAATGCTCGACAGCCGTGACTGCTGTTTTGTTTACGTTTTGAACTTTTGGTCTCCCAAGATCTATCTCCAAGCCGTAACCAAAACCGTATACTCGTGATCACATACTATTTTATCTTGATCACATAATTTTAGCTCTATTGTTTGCCTGAATTTGACGATGTGACGTCACTTGCTAGGCCTCTCTTTGCATCCTGTTAGTAATGCATACCTAATAGTTTTGGCGCTGGATTCTCAAATGATGAATGCCGCAAAAGAGCTGCATTCGCTTGGTTCATTTTGTGAGTATTGATTGGCGGTAAGTTTTATGAGTCGCGGTAAATAACTAATACGTTCTTTAGGATTTCTAAATAATCAATCATAAACTAGTACATTATTAATTTCCAGTCTAGATGCCGCCCGTCCTACTGACATTGCTGTTGTTGAAGTTGGCTGGTATTAACATCGCATAGCCGAAGCATCCCATCGTTCTTCGTCTCCACACGCTCCGAGTGAGTTCCTGTAGCTCGGTCTACTGAAAGGTCACCTTCGCGGACCCTGCTCGCAAGGTGATCCGTACCCGAGGATTGCTCCAATAGCGGCATGCCGAATATAGCCTTTCTTCGAGGCTCCAGGAAGCCATAGAGAAGCTGGTGTAGTCGTGGGGTTATTTAGCTATAACGGTCTGCTTCCAGCGTTACCCTGTCTTGCTTTTAAGGCCAAGACCTTGCGCTTTTTGGATTCTATGGTCACCTCCAACATAAAAGTTTGTTTATTTTGGTTAGTGGTGTGTATTGGTAAAAAGTGGTCTGCTGCTGCATTAAAAATATCCTTGCCCTTCTTGCGGAATGATTTTCCAGCATGGATATTTTGTCAAAGGATGACAATTTCCTTTCTATTATTTTGTGCTTGCTGTGGCCTCTGACACTGATAATTGTATGTCTCTTTTTCTCTACATATTTCTGTTTTCAAATCTCGTTCATCTAACTCCAACCACTTGGGAATACCTGGTACCTTGAATACCTAGAATACCTTGGAAGTTTGCCTCAGCCTGAAAACACATCGGGTAAGTACTAAGTAAATGTCTAATATCCAGTTGGGTGAAAACACCTAACACCAACAGCATGAGTCTGGTATTTTTACAATTAGAGATTGGACCTTAGGTACCCTATTACGTGACGTGATGCATCACCATCTTATTCCAAATGATATGTCTCCTCATTAGCTAAACTATTACCAAAATATCAATGAATATACAAGTATTATGCTTCAATTTCCATTTTTGTTTTAATTAGGTACTGCATTCATCAGTTGGCTGCATTCAT
>JAXIVJ010009493.1:0-50848 GCA_036785665.1 Chirona hameri | reverse complement strand
ATATATATATATATATATATATATATATATATAATATATATATATATATATATATATATATATATATATATATATATATTATATATATATATATATATATATATATATATATATATATATATATATATATATATATATATATATATATATATATATATATATATATATATTATATATATATATATATATATATATATATATATATATATATATATATAATATATATATATATATATATATATATATATATATATATATATATATATATATATATATATATATATATATATATAGTATATATATATATATATATATATATATATATCACAATTAGGTGCATATCCTGAATTCAATTCATCCTACCAACATCGACAATGCCTTGCTTTTGTGGTATTCATCATAACAAAGTTTTGGTAACCCCCAAAGTTAATTTGAAGTCCGTGATTTAACAAAAATAAATGTATACACATTGTAACAAGTTGAGATAGATGCAATACATCTTCCCGGTCGCACATGGCCAGCATTATTCTCGGAGCGATGCTATCTATCCTAGTCTGGCTAAGTGCCGTGACGGGCCGGGCTGCGGCAGGGCGGCGCCGTCCGTCTCTCGCGGCTGGCATGCCTCTGCAGTGTGACAAGTCTCGGAGGACCGAGTTCTCAGCATGGGGTTCCGGAGGCGGCTCAGCTCAGGCTCAGCGGTGGAGGAGGCTGAACGATTTGAACGCACGTGTAACACGATATGGCACCTGTCACCTGTCACCTGTCACCTGTCACCTGTCACCTGTCACCTGTCACCTTTCACCTTTCACCTGGTACCTGGGCATCTGTCACCTGTCACATGTCACCTGACACCTGACACCTGTCACATGTCACCTGACACCGGGCACCTGTCACCTGTCACATGTCACTTGTCACCTGACACCTTTCACCTGCCACTTGTCACCTGCCACCTGTCACATGTCACCTGTCACCTGACACCTGTCACCTGGCACCTGATACCTGTCACCTGACACCTGACACCTGACACCTGGCACCTGTCACCTGACACATATCACCTGTCACCTGTCACCTGTCACCTGACACCTGTCACCTGTTACCTGTCACATGTCACCTGTTACATGTCACCTGTCACCTGCCACCTGTCACATGTCACCTGGTACCTGACACCTGTCACCTGGTACTGTCACCTGGCACCTGACACCTGTCACCTGCCACATGAAACCTGGTACATGGCACCTGTCACCTGTCACATTACACATGTCACCTGACACCTGTCACCTGACACCTGTCACCTGTCACATGTCACCTGATACCTGGCACCTGCCACCTGTCACATAACACCTGACACCTGACACCTGTCACATGCCACCTGTCACCTGTCACCTGTCACCTGTCACCTGGCACCTGACACCTGTCACCTGTCACCTGACCCTGTCACCTGACACCTGTCACCTGGCACCTGACACCTGGCACCTGACACCTGTCACCTGGTACCTGGCACCTGTCACCTGCCACCTGGCACCTGTCACCTGTCACCTGTCACCTGACACCTGCCACCTGCCACCTGGCACCTGGCACCTGACACCTGGCACCTGGCACCTGTCACCTGACACCTGTCACCTGACACCTGGCACCTGACACCTGACACCTGGCACCTGTCACCTGTCACATGTCACCTGCCACCTGTCACCTGCCACATAACACCTGGCACCTGCTACCTGTCACATGTCACCTGTCACCTGTCACCTGTCACCTGTCACCTGGCACCTGACACCTGACACCTGGCACCTGGCACCTGGCACCTGTCACCTGTCACCTGACACATGTCACCTGACACCTGGCACCTGGCACCTGACACCTGACACCTGACACCTGACACGCTGGCACCTGGCACCTGGCACCTGTCACCTGGTACCTGGCACCTGTCACCTGCCACCTGCCACCTGGCACCTGGCACCTGTCACCTGTCACCTGTCACCTGCCACCTGTCACCTGACACCTGTCACCTGACACCTGGCACCTGGCCACTGACACCTGGCACCTGGCACCTGGCACCTGGCACCTGACACCTGGCACCTGGCACCTGGCACCGACACCTGGCACCTGACACCTGGCACCTGGCGCGCTGCATTGGTGATGCGCTGGCCACCGGTCCACTGCGTGATACATTAGCCTGATGAAATATGCCGGGCGGGGCCACAGTCCGGTGATCCACTAAGTGTATCGGGCAATATGAAGTAATTACATTTGGCACTGCATATACGAAAAGGCTAAGAACGCATTATCCGCTTTAAAAGTAGTTTGAATGTAGGTATTGCGTGATCGGTGATCAAATATCCGGTGCATACAATATATTTGAGAACATGATACTCAAACAATTGTAAACATTAATAACTAAATAGAGAACGTTTGTTAATATACTATATAGAGAACGTCATTAATAAACTATATTTGAAGCGAACGCACGAACGTTGTGTTCATGCTAAATATGTCAATGAATGAACTTTCATTTTTTTAAATCTCAAATGAAATGCATGTTTCTTTTCAATGTATGACTACATACATGACCAAAGTTGGCATTGGAAATGTTCTATGATCAGATGCTAATAAAATGGTCTGCATCGCACGACCAGTAAGACCAGAAAGTAAAGGATTGAAGTCAATGGGGTTTCCAACACAAGCGGTTAGCCAGACGGCTGAAGTTGATAGTCCTTTGACCCGTTGACACCATATGTTACAAATGTTAGATCCACGGCACTGTCGGCCTCCAGCTTGGCTTTGCCAAGGCCCGCGCTTTCTTGTGATTCTGACCACGATGACACTGCATTTGATCTCAAATGTCACCAATTAATAAACGGGCAATAACAAATATGTACGTGTTTACAAGTTGAAGGGTTCGATTCTATCATCGCGACGGAGTAGTAAAAGGTAGTGAGGACAAGAATACCGACAATTTGTCAGACAAAAAACAGCAAATGCATACTTTTACGTGGACAGACTGTGAATTCAGGTCGCTCGGTGGAACCTCCTCTCTGGCATCGTAGAGACAAATACGATTTTTTACTTAAATTTGTTGCGGTTGTGAAAGGACGCCAGCAAAACACGCCACATCAAGAATGTTTATGCAGCATTTAGCTACTATACGAACATTAATGATGATGGAATACGATAATGTCCGAGAAAAGACGCGACCCAGAGCCTTCCGAGAAACTACGCGACCCCGATCCGTCCACAATGCTCTGGCGTCGGGCATTGTCTGACCAAGGTCACACAATCGGAATCCATCACTAACGGACACCACTAACGGACACTAATGGTTGGTGAGCCCGTTTACCAGGCTGGCAGTTGGCACGCCTCCGTTTAAAGGGACGTCCACCTTCCCAAAAGTTGTCAAATGTACGCCGCTTGTGGTGCACAATATGAAGTAATTGCTGCCGAACACGATTATGACATTTGTTTCTCGCAAACAGTGCTCAATTTGATACAAAGTTAAGTTTTAATATTTGGGTTGATGACGTCATATTGAGCTCTAGAGAGCTACACAGAAATCCTTTACGCTGCCAAAGTATGGGCACAATTATTTCGAGACAATTCTGGCGCTTTGAATACAAAACAAACCAACTACCAAACCATTGCAACGTGGCAAATATATCCAAGGTTCACCTTAAAACAAGTCGACCATCATTACCAGTTGGGTAAAGAAAGACGACGCTGTCAGTTTAGAGGCCCTATTCAAATACACATGGGCCTTATTTTTTACAGATGTCAAAATGAAACTCGAATATCGTTTTGATTAGATCATTTTGGTTGTTTTAACTGCTACCAATTAATTGCAATGCCAGCCATCAAAATGGCTATCTCAACTCAAATATAATGTTACGGTGGGATAGTCCCTTTGATCGGATGAGAGCCCGGCTCCCGATAATCGGGCGAGACGCGGGAACATGTTCCGCATAGCAGCGATGTCTTGCGGCACAGTATACCATCCCAACTCCGTCCGCTCCAGCAGCAATGCTCGGCGTTCACTGGCGTTAGACCGCGAGCTTATTGGAGGAGAGTTCGATTCCGAGGATTTTGTGAGTGGCAATAGCGTATACTGTTTTCACACCATGCCGTTTTCAAGCAATGTTCAATTTGAAAAGTGCACTCGCAACCGTGGCGATCTTAAAGTAACAACACATACAGTTCGAATCGGTTCAAATCCATCCAAATCCTAACCCATCATAAAACGTTACAGATGGTCTCGGTATCCGTTCCAGCCGGCACCCCTCACCTCCTGCGGCGGCACGTCGAACGACACGGTGCGCAGGTCAACCTTGCGGTACGTGTCGATGCACGGCACCACGAAGAAGATGCCGGCCCCTTGGCGCCGCCCTGTAGCAGGCGGCCCAGCCGGAAAATCACAGCTCTCTCATACTCCTGAACCACCTGCAAACGAGGCCGGCAGAACCAAGTCATTCGGCGCACGCGTGGGGACGGTTGTTTGACACAGGCGTGGGGAAAGTTGTTTGGCACAGGCGTGGGGAGCGTTGTTTTGACCACGCGTGGGGAGCGTTGTTTGGCACACGCGCCTAAAGCGTCGTAAGATACAAGAACGTTGACTAGAAACCACGAGGAATTGCCATTGAAGGTGTCGTAATTTTTCCAGGAAGCCTGCAACAATGCAATCACAGACGAATACCGGTATGTTTGAGCAGCAGCATGCAGTAGCCGTTCCCAAAGCCGCATTTCTCTTTTAAGCGGCCATATTGATGTGTTAACTAAATTGTGGAAAAGTTGACTCAATTTGACTATAAGGCAATTTTACTATTTGCTACATCATATTATGTTTTGCTGATAAAGGTGAGTGTATTTTTTCTTAGTGTAAAAATCAACCAGACTGACAGGGACAGCTGGAGAAAATCCCAGTAAATTCCAGGCAATGCACGTACCTTGATACACATGCAGAGCGAGAATGGCATGGTGCACATGATGAGGAGATATGACACGAGGGTCAACAGGATGGCGCAGCATCCCGGCCCCTCGGGATCGGCTGAAACAAAACAAAATGGCGTCATGCACATAACACGTACGTTCAGGATGCGTCATAAAACCGCAGACCAAGGCGCGTGCGATAAACTTTGTTCCGTGGTCCCTCCAGTCAGGTGTCCCTTGGAGCTATCATCCATTGCCTGCTGCACTTAAAACACGAGAAGATAAAGCTGGTTACAGAGCGGAACTTTTTGGTTTCGTTGGGGTTGTAACTTGAGTCGGTGGACCGGGGGGGGGGGGGGGGGGGAGGGTATGATTTTTTTAGGGTCATCATCAGCTAATTGAGCCATCATTTTTTTTAGTCAGGACTTGAGTCGACTAAAAAATGTTAGTCGTTACAAGTCTGCTAAGGGCCCCTCAGACCGAATGCCCTTCAGGCTGACCGAAGGCCCCTCGGGCTGACCGAAGACACCTCAGGCCATCCGAGGGCTATCCTAGGACAACCAAGGCCCCTCAGACCTACTGAGTGCCCCCTCCGGCCGACCGAGGGCTGCTCAGGCAGACTGAGAGCCCCTTCAGGCCGACTGAGGGCCCCGGGCCGCTGAGGGTAATCTGAAGCAGACTGAGGGCCCCTTCAAGCCGACTGAGGGTCCTCTAAGGCTGACTGAGGGCCACTCAAGCCGAGTGGAGTGTCCCCTCAGGCCGACCGAGAGCCCCCTCAGGCAGACTGTGGTCCCCTCAGGCTAACTGAGAGCAGGCGCGGATCTAGGCGGGAGGGGGGCTCTAGGGCGCCCCCTCTAGCCAGGTCGCGCTCATGTATCGCCCGCCAAGCGCGCCCACAGGGCGCAACTTTTTGTATGTTGCGCCCCCCCCCTGACCGAAATCCTGGATCCGCGGCTGGAGCCCCCACGGGTCGGCTGAGGGCCATCTCAGGCCGACTGAGCCCCCCCCCTAAGGCTGACTGAGGGCAAACGGCAAAGGAATCTCCAGGGCCCCCGAAGCGTCAGGGACCCTTTGAAGAACTGAGGGTCCCCCTTTGCCTGTTATTGAGGATGAGCGGGGGAGATGTACATTGGCGACCGAGTGTACCCTCGGGCCGATCGAAGACCCCTCGTCCTCGAGCCGACCGAAGGCCACTCAGGCCGACCAAGGGCCCCGAAGGCTTCCTCAGACCGACCGAACGGCTTCCTCAGGTCCACCAAATGCCCTCTCAGGCCGACTGAGGGCTCCCTCAGGGGCAGGACCGAGGCCCCTTCAGGCTGACCGAGAGCTCACTGAGAACGACGAGGACCGACCGATGGGTCCCCTCAGGCTGTTCGAGGGCAACTTGAGGGCCCTCGGTCAATTTATTTTCTCGGTATAAAAAAAATCAAGAGGGAACCTCATTGCAAATTTATGGGGGGAGGGCACCACATATTTGCTCCCCAACTCTTGAGGTGCTCCCCTGCCCCCTCTCCGCCGCCCCTGCCCCTCACGTTCATACGCCTATGGTTTTGTACATCCGCAATATTTTTTTCAGAGATAACGAAAACGGCGGCACGAAGCGTCACCGTTTTCCTTTGCTCCTTAAGGCGGCCGCACACTTGGCCATTCGGCGCGCGATATCACTGCGAGATTCCGCGGTTCCGCGGTGTTCAGCACAGAACAAGCTCGTCCGGACCAGCTATATTCCGCGATATCGCGCGCCGAATGACGCAGTGTGCGGCCGCCTTTATCCTCATCTCTTGCCTAACTTCTTTGATTGTTTTATAAATTTTGATCTATGAGAGAACCATTCTTATGCAATATTTTTTCTCTCTCGGATTTGAGCTTTTCTCGTCTTTGGGTATCTTTTACTCCATCAAAGTTCCCTTGCTTAACAAAACGAATGATTTCAACAAAAATCCTTACCCAAAAGGTAAGGATTTTTGTTGTTCTTCCCTTGTCCCTCTAACAGGTGTCTATTACAGAACATAACAATCTGGTTATGCTGACTTGTTCTGCGTTTGATTTTCAGTGGCGCATAGGTGTCGCCAAGGAGGGGTGGTGGTGGTGGGGGGGGGGGGGGGGGACCGGGCAACGTGTTCCCGGAACCTGGGGACTGATAACCCCTAGACATCGATACATATAGATATTTAAGGTTGGGAAAAATGGAGCAGGTTGATGAAGTCGGAGGTTCGTCTCGACACAAATCTTCATTTTTGGGCAAAATATGATGTATTTTTACTAGTAAAAGTCGTTTCTTAGGACGCTAACGTTTGCCAGAAAAATGGCCTCTCGAACTTAAAATGTCTGGTGATGTCAATGGTCCAGGTCCGGTCCTTTTATATATTACAGCTGAGATATACATATACATATAGCATATTTCCCACAAGGCAAACAAATTAGGCGAGAACCAAACAGCATTATTTTAGTAATAATAAAAGAGACAAATATGACGCAGCTATGCCAAAATATGCGCATTTATCTTGTCCGTCGCATTGACGTATGTGTGTTATTGCTTTTCAATATTTCTGCTGTTTTCGATAAGTTTTGGTTTGATTGATGTTGGATTAGGCGCCTTGGATTAGGCTATTTTCTTCTAAAATGACTTTTACTGATGTGGCCCTCTACTTTTCAACACCATGACCAGGTATATCTTGTGAAAATAATGTTTGTCTGGCTAAAAATTGAAGGTTGTGGTAATCATGATTTTAATCTCATTTTATTTAGGTCTATGATTATTTCTGCTCTTTTTCCACCTTAGGATGATTGGTATGCTTTCAAACACAAACATATGCATAATATTGGTCAAGTTCTTCATTAAGTGTCAATTTCACCAACATATTTAAACTCAAATTGTGATACCTTTGGCCAACTGCGTAAGGGTGCATTCTAATGTGTGACATTTATCCAGAACTAAGCCCAATGTGAAATACGCTACACTCAATCTTGCTTTGCTCATGTTTTTGATGTAAACACCTATATTGCCATTTTGTGTGCCTGAAATTGAAAAAGTTACCTGTTTGTCAATAAGTAGTGTTGTTCTTTAGTGTTTATGACCCAACTCAAGGGCGGATCCAGAGGGGGGGGGGGGGGGAGGGGGCGAACGGGGCCATGCCCCCCCCCCCCACCCAAGCCTGTTCAAGGGGGGGGGGGGGGCAAACTATGTTTTGCCCCCCCCCCCAAGACGTGAAGTCTAATACATGTTATATTTGCGTTTTTAGAACGGTACTGGGCACCCCCAAATTGCAGCAGTCAAAATCCAGCTAGCCACAGTCAAAAACTGTAAAAAATTTCGCGCCGCTTCGCGGCATGACACAAGTTTCGCAATTGCATATACAAATTTGGAAAATGGGAAAATGAATTTCATTCAGTGTCTTGTGGAGGCTCTCCTTGGCGGTAATTGCTGGACCCAGGGCCAACTCTCTTCATAAAATATTAACTTGAAAGCGGGCTCCATGTTTAGCTAGTCTGCCGAGTTCCGAAAAAGGCGACGCGAACGCAAAGACGCGGACATCGGCACCCGGAAGCTGCTCCAGCGGTGCCCAACTTGCTGGCCCGAAGAGATAATAGTGGGGACCAGGCCAGGACTATCTCCCCAAGTCATCTCCCCAGGCTCCTCCAGATCCACAGGGACCATTTATGCGCGGAAAAGTCGTTCTGCCTCTTGGTGCTTTCAAACCATTGCACTGTTACCAGTTGTTTGTCACAGTTCCTTACATATGTAATACAGTTATTATTATCATATGCGCTATTGAGCGCTGACTCCCACCGATCATTGTTATTTACTATCCGATGCGAATATATATGAAAAACTACATTCATTTAAATATTTTTCATCATGCCGAGATGTGCAACCAGGAAGAGAGGTCTTGGCTCCACTCACGGTATGGTTCCAATGTTGTTTTTCCGGGATCCTTTTTTTTGTACGCCGCTTCGCGGCGTCACATCGGTAGTCATCGTCATAACGAAGCCATAGTCATCGTCTTCGGTTCATTGCAACGCTGAATTGAATGAATAGCATGTTTAGCTTTTTATCCTCTACAAGGCCTACCGCCTATATTGCTGGGTTTTATCAGGCAAACCCGCAAAAAATCGCGCCGCTTCGCGGCGCTAACTAACAAGTACCTACCTACTATAACATGCAAATCCACATTAAAAATTCTGCAAAGGCTTAAATACACGCATAACAAATTGGGGTACATTTTTGTCGTCATTTCAGCCGACCGCCCCCCCCCCCACTCACAAATTATCGGCGACGCCCCTCGGTACAGCTGACAATTGACATAGTTTTGCTCAGTGTAAGGCAATGTCGGAACAATACAAACTGCAAGTTGACATCTTCCCTTTTTCGATATCCGAAAAGATCGAAAACCTAAAAAAAAACGTTATAAATCGTGTGGTTGCAAAATAAAGTGGCCCAAATCCGGGAAGAAATTCGAAATTGGGGGTAGGTAAGGTCCGCCAAAAAAACGGGTTGCCCCCCCCCCCCCCCCCAACAAAAGAAAACGGCCGGCTGGATCCGCCCTGACCCAACTGAATATGATCCTACGCCCCTGGGTACCTACATAGTCTTTCTCAGTAATTTTTGGATAATATGTTGTACCTATTGTTGGATTTTAAATGTTATTTTATGACAAACTTTACTCACATTTTAAAGTTTGTTCTTTTCTGTGTTCATATATTTATTAATTATTTTGTTATGATTGTTATTGAAAAATTATTTGGTGATTTTGCGTACCGTTCACAGTTTTATTTACTTAGGTATGCATTTACTGGCAATGTTGGGGTTGTAATATTCATAATTGGGGTTGTAATTTTTGAGGATGCAGTTGTAACTACAACCCTAAAAGTATATAAAGTTCAGCATGTGGCTGGTTAGCGGGCAATTACGTAGTGACAATAGTTTTGGTTTGATTTGGTTATGATAAGGTCTCTTCAGCCCACAGAGGCTATTGCGAAGCCATGGGACGAAGAAGGACTTAAGTGTGATTAATGAAGACCGACCGGGTGACCACTCATGGGATTACAGTGCTTTCACCCGCAGGGCGAAGCTGCGGGGAGGGGGGCCTCAGCCACGAAGGCGGTCACCATTCCCGGGGCGGGGAGTGGGGCCTCAGCCACGAAGGCGGTCACCATTCCCGGGGCGAGGAGGGGGGCCTCAGCCACGAAGGCGGTCACCATTCCCGGGGCGGGGAGTGGGGCCTCAGCCACGAAGGCGGTCACCATTCCCGGGGCGGGGAGTGGGGCCTCAGCCACGAAGGCGGTCACCATTCCCGGGGCGAGGAGGGGGGCCTCAGCCACGAAGGCGGTCACCATTCCCGGGGCGGGGAGGGGGGCCTCAGCCACGAAGGCGGTCACCATTCCCGGGGCGGGGAGTGGGGCCTCAGCCACGAAGGCGGTCACCATTCCCGGGGCGAGGAGGGGGGCTTCAGTCACGAAGGCGGCCACCATTCCCGGGGCGGGGAAGGGGGCCTCAGCCACGAAGGCGGTCACCATTCCCGGGGCGGGGAGGGGGGCCTCAGCCACGAAGGCGGTCACCATTCCCGGGGCGGGGAAGGGGGCCTCAGCCACGAAGGCGGTCACCATTCCCGGGGCGGGGAAGGGGGCCTCAGCCACGAAGGCGGTCACCATTTCCGGGGCGGGGAGGGGGGTCTCAGCCACGAAGGCGGTCACCATTCCCGGGGCGGGGAGGGGGGCCTCAGCCACGAAGGCGGTCACCATTCCCGGGGCGGGGAGGGGGGCTTCAGCCACGAAGGCGGTCACCATTCCCGGGGCGGGGAGGGAGGCCTCAGCCACGAAGGCGGTCACCATTCCCGGGGCGGGGAGGGGGCCTCAGCCACGAAGGCGGTCACCATTCTCGGGCGCGGGGAGGGGGGCCTCAGCCACGAAGGCGGTCACCATTCCCGGGGCGGGGAGGGGGGCCTCAGCCACGAAGGCGGTCACTATTCCCAGGCGCGGGGAGGGGGGCCTCAGCCACGAAGGCGGTCACCATTCCCGGGGCGGGGAGGGGGGCCTCAGCCACGAAGGCGGTCACCATTCTCGGGCGCGGGGAGGGGGGCCTCAGCCACGAAGGCGGTCACCATTCCCGGGGCGGGGAGGGGGGCCTCAGCCACGAAGGCGGTCACTATTCCCAGGCGCGGGGAGGGGGGCCTCAGCCACGAAGGCGGTCACCATTCCCGGGCGCGGCTCTTTGAACGCCGCGTACCTGGAAGTCGGCGGCCAGCGGTCCCGAGTTATGTCCTTGATCCCGAGGACAAGGATCAAGGACCGGCCGTCGGGAGGATGACAGGGATCTGAAACGGCGAAATTATATAATAACTCCAGCACTTTAAATACATTTGTAAGTTATTGGAAGCCGGTTTAACGGGGGAGGTGGGGATACGCAGGGGCGCAGCCAGACCTTCGGCAAGGGGGGCACGGCATCCCCAGGGGGCCCCCTCGGCCAAAGGCCCCACCCCCAAAAAATGGTATCTCCTCGGATTTAGGCCTCCATATTTTGCAGGGTCCCTAAATAGTCGAGAAAAAAACGTCGGACAGGCCCATGTTGAACAGACCCTAGCGTAGATTGACTGATAAGTACGTAGTCTGATGCAAAATAATTTGCGGCAACTGACTCCCTTGGGCACCATGTGAAGTATTAACGCGCGCACCAACGTGGGGGTGGGCGGATATCCGCCTTCCTGAGGTTTTCGTAAATATTGGGAAAGCGGCGGCGGGCAGCGCCGTCAAACTTGGCATAGCTATTTGGGCATCAATTACCCACATTGTGTGTTTTTTTTATCTCGAGTCATCTCAGGTCAGGTCAACAGGTCACGTTAAGTGACCCCACCTCCAAGCAAGTTTTTTGAAAATTTGTGGTCGTGCCAAAGCCACAGTGATCGACCAAGCGGTTTCAAATTCACAGGACTTAATTGGGCCATAAGTACCTACAATTCGTTTATCTCGAATTTCTAATATCGATGACCTAAGGTAAGATCGATTTCGTGACCTCACATTATAAGTAAATGGCTAAAAATGAAAACACGTACATATAAATCCACAGAAAATGCTTACATTTGACCAGTTTTCACCAGATACACCATTATTATGCCATATGCAAAGACCCAAGTCACATTTTTGTTCTGTGACCTCTACGAGGTCAACTCACGTGGCCCCGAGGTCACGCGTGTTTTTTCTTCAATAACTCTTTGCCAAACCAAGGTAGAGTAATGGAGTTATCAACATTGTGTTTGGCTCGTCGAGACGCGTTGATTGATGTAAATTGTTGAATTGACCTGACCTCTGACCTGATGATCAAGTCAAGGTCAGGTAAATTTCCGGATATTGCCCAACTAGGTCATGGTCATGCGATATACCATTCGATGCGTCTCGACGGATAAACACAATGGTCAAAACTGTAGGCATCACTTTATCATGCGTAGCTCAAAAGCTATTCCCTAAACAGGAACGTGTAAAACTTCAGTCGAAATTTTGAGCACTCACGGGCTTGTCAAGTAGCTTGTCTTAGTTTATAGCCACTGGCATATCCAGCAGGTAGAAGTGGGGGGGGGGGGGGGGCAAAGAGGCCATGCCCCAAACCGCCCGAAATCGGCCAAAAACTGACACATTTCCTGATTTTAAAAGAATTTAAAAGAAAGAAAGAAATCAACTTAACCAAGGGAATGTTCACCATCAAAATTCACTACGAAACCATTTAGGTCATCTTTAGCTCAGGTCAAAATTGAGGTCATCAGAAGTCATCGGAGGTCAAATTTTGCAATTTTTAGAGTCTGCCCAACAGACCCCCAAACATCTCGAGAACTATAATAGCTAGGAACAAACGAGAGAAGAAAAAAACAATCGAAATGGTAATGAAAAATGAAATAGCTAACGTGTCCTCGTTTTTATATTTTTGTGATCCGATCGATAGTTTAGGCTCTAGAGGTCAGCAAAGCCAAAGGTCACACTGACTGTATATTATCAATAACCTTTTCGTTAATAAATTTGAAAACCTAATAACGATAGGACAATTATTTTATCGTCACCTTGCTTGTCTCGCCAAGGCCCGATCAACCATACCCGGCGTGACCAGGTTAGGTCAAATCCAAAATCTGCCCTCATGTCAGGGTCATGTTGTGGCCAAGGCAGGTCCTTGTGCATATTGGGAAACGCGTCCTCACAAGACAGACACAATGGTGTCAGTTGCACGTCTCTACCTTTATTCTTTAAGAAGTTATTAGTGCTCGCCCTAAATTTTCGTTTGACACTAACCAACTTATATATACAAATTAGCGCTGGGCCCATGAAACGTCCATTGCGAGAAATGTGTTCATACCAGTTGATGCATTCAAAAGTTATCGCCAAAAATTAGGGTCCCAACCCAAGCAGTCTGCCGTTCACAGTAGAAGGCGAGTATAAGACCTAGGGTCAGGCAGGAGCACCAGTGGCGATTAGGGGTCAGTACAAGTTATTCAGGCGCTAGACAGGACCCCCAGTGGCGATCAGACACTCCAGAACCAGGCTGGGAGCCAGAACCAGGCTAAGGCGGTAGTCATCCCCCCCCCAGGCACTGGGCCCCTAAGGCCCCCAGTGTCTATCAGGGATTACCATGGCCAGGTGCTGATCTAGAGCGCCTCAGGCCGACCAACCTAGGGTCCCTCAAGACGATCTAGGCCCCTCTTAGGCCGGCCGAGGGCCTCTTTAGGCTGACCGGGGCCCCTCAAGTCGACCGGGGGCCCTCTTAAGCCTAGCAAGGCCGACTGAGGGCACTTGCAAACAATGGCCCCCTTAGGCCAACCGGAGCCCCACAGGTTGACCGAGAGCTCCTAAAGTCAAACAAGGACCCCTCAGGCCGACCGAGGGTCCCCCTAGGCCGACCAGACCCCCAACAGGCCGACCAAGGGCCCCACAGGCCGACGAACCTAGGGCTCCTCGGGACAAACTAGGGTTTGCTTAGGCCGGCTGGGGCCCCTCATGTCGACCGGAAACCCCTCAGACAGACCAACCTAGGGCCCCTCAAGACGACCTAGGGTCTTCTTATGCCGGCGGAGGGCCCCTTAGACCGACCGGAGGCCCTCGTGTCGACTGTGGGGGCCCTCTTAGGCCTAGCAAGGGCCCCTCAGGCCAACCAAGGTCCTCCCTTAGACCGACCGGGCCCCACAGACCGGCCGAGGGCCTCTCAGGCCGACCAACCGAGTGCCCCATCAGAACGACCTAAGAACCTCTTAGGCCGGTCGAAGGTTCTTTTAGGCCGAGCGGGTGCTCCTCAGGCCGACCGGGGACCCTCTAAGCCGGCCCCCACAGACCGACGGAGGCCAACCGAGGGCACCCCCGGCCCACTGAGGGTCCTATAGGCCAACCAAGGGTCTCTCAGGCCGACCGAGGACCCCTAGACCGACCTGGCCCCCTACAAGCCGACCGAGGGTCCCTCAGGCCGACCGAGCCCCCTTCTTAGGCCAACCAGACCCCCACAGGCCGACCGAGGGCCCCTCAGGCCAACCTAGGGCCCTCTTAGGCTGGCCTAGTGCCCCTTAGGCCTGCTGGTCCCCTCAGGCCGACCGGGGACCATCTTAAGCCTAGCAAGGGCTCCCTCAGGCCGAACGAGGGCCCCACAAACTAACCGAGAGCCTTAGGCCGACCGGGGGCCCCACAAGCCAACCGAGGGCCCCTCAGACCGATCAGCCTAGGACCCCCTCATGACGATCAAGGGCCCTCGGGTAGACTGGGGGCCCACTTGGGCCGGCTGATAGCCCCCTTAAGCTGACAGGGCCCCTCACGCCGACCGGGAGCTCTCTTAATCCGACCTAGGGCACCCCCAGGCCGACCGAGGGCTCCCTCGGGCCGACGGAGGGCCCAAGTCCGAACAGGGACTCTCTCAAGTCTGGTAAGCCGGGCCGTTTTGGCCCCTCGGCCGCTCTGCCGCTTCCATATGGGCTGAGGGGCCGAGGGGCCCGGATGGTCCCTCGGCCCAATGGGGGGGAGGCACGTTGCCCCTGTGCCCCCCTGTCTGCTCCCCTGGGGAAACGTAACGACGCATTATGAAAGGTATAATAACACTAAAACATAACGCTGTTTTTCTCGATGGGTTCGGCTACAAAAAAAAACTTACCGACATATACCCACAACGCGAATCATCAAGGACTGAGCTATACTCTCAGCCCTTTCGCCAGTATCCCAGCATTCCAAAAACGTATAGCATCAAAACTAGAGTAATTTTCCATTTACCTATCGCATGCAATTGCTAGGTCTGACTGAAACATAATTATATAAAGTTATTGATTGCATCTGGCCCAAATATAAAATCATTGCTTAAATGTGAATTTGTTACAGATAGCAGTAGGGGTTCAGCACATAAGCACACAGCTTCAATAATACATCACCAATTTGGACACTTGCACACGATGACACTTTTGCAGTATCACAATTCCAGCCTCAAGCTAGCGACCAATACTCACGAAAGAGTATATTGAGTTCCATGTATTTGCTGCTGCGCCGCTGTGTCGAATACTCCATGAAGGTACAGGCAGATAAACAAACAACCTCCGTACCACTGATAAACAAACAACCTGCGTACCACTCATTGTACAGACAGGGGTGGCATTTCCTAGGTGGGGCAGATTCAATCACATTCACATTTTACAAGGACTCTGTCGGATATAGTGGACTTTATTTAAGGCAACACAAATAATGCAGTTCGTTGAAATTCTGCTTTGTCAGGGCTGCCAAGTTCTGCCCTGTCACTTTCCCCGAATTCCAATTCCGCCAAGACCACCAGTGGCCTGATTATTTCTGGGACCCTGTACGTGTGCACCTACTATGCCGTCCCATCCACTAGCATGGGCGCCGCCTGATACTCTGAGCACGAGAACGGCCACACGAATGGCTATCTATGTGCGATGGAGCTCACTATGTAACCATTTGATGTATCGCCCAATTTTAGAAACGTGCATATAAAGATGAAATATTCGCATTCGGGGTTGGCCGAACACAGACGTGAGGTCTGGACGTGGACGTCTCCAGACGTGAGGTCTGGCACCTCCCCTGCCTACGGGCCCGATGCCTGTCCTGTCTCCAGACGTGACGCCCGGTACCTGTCCTGTCTCCAAACGTTAGGCCCAGTACCTGTCCTGTCTCTAGACGTGAGGCCCGGTGCCTGTCCTGTCTCCAGACGTGAGGCCCGATACCTGCCCTACCTCCAGGCCAGGTAGCTGTCCTGTCTTCAGACGTGAGGCCCGATACCTGTCCTGTCTCTAGACGTGAGAGGCCTTTCCTGTCTCCAGACGTGAGGCCCGGCATCTGTCCTTCCTCCAGACGTGAGGCCCAGTACCTGTCCTTCCTCCAGACGTGAGGTCTGGTACCTTCCCTGTCTCCAGGCCTGGTAGCTGTCTTGTCTCCAGACGTGAGGCCCGGTACCTGTCCTGTCTCCAGGCCCGGTAGCTGTCTCCAGACGTGAGGTCCGGTACCTGTCCTGTCTCCAGACGTGTGGTCCGGTACCTGTCCTGTCTCCAGACATAAGACCCGGTACCTGTCCTGTATCTAGACGTGAGGCCCGGTACTTGTCCTGTCTCCAGACGTGAGGGTCGGTACCTGTCTTGCCTCTAGATGTGCGGTCCGGTACCTGTCCTATCTCCCGGCCCGGTACCTGTCCTGTCTCCAGATCCAGTCCCACTGAGCAAGGGCGCCGCAACCCTCCGAAAGTTGGGAGGGGGGGGGGGGGGGGGGGAGGCATTCTGAAGTCGATTCTTTCCATGCAACGCCCATAGGCGTAATGTTAGAATCCGAAAATGTGTGTGTGTGGGGGGGGGGGGGGGGGAGCACTGAGTCAACCTGCATTCCATCGCGTGTAGAGCCCCTCTGCAGGCCTCCGCAGCCGGAAAACTGCACCTAGTACATATACTGCAATTCCGCTCAATAGATTGCGCTGCGAGCGTGTGCATTAAAATCCTTACGGAAAATACGGAGAAACAGCTTCAATGTATATGATAACTTTATGAAAATCACTACGGCTGTCAACCAGCATACGGAAAATTCGAAAATGATATTTTAAAAAAACGTAAAAAAATATTCATGCCAAAATGTCCGATATTGACGAAAAAATAGCAAAAGTGTCCCTAAAAAGAGGCCGGTTGGCACCTCCAAATTTGATTTGAATTTGTTTAAAAAATCCTGTAAGCTTGTAATGACATAGCGCATGATAATTTCACTATTAATCTGAATTCTGTTTTGCATGACCCGGCCTAGTGTACACAGCTATTATTACCAAATGTACTATTGAGCGCTGACTGCCACCAGTCATCGTGATTTACTATTCGAGGAATATGCATATGCAAAACTACCTTAATTTCAATAGTTTTCATCATACCGAGATGTGCAACAAGGAATAGGTGTTACCTGAGGCTTGGTTCCACTCACGGTCTGGTTCCAATATTAAAAATTTCGTTTTCCACGACCTAAAATTATATTTTCACGCCGCTTCGCGGCGTCACATCGGTGGCCATCGTCATAACGAACCCATCGCCATCGTCTTCGGTTCGTTGTAACGGTTAATTGAATGAGTACCATTTTTAGCTTTTTATCCTCTGCAAGGCCCATATTTCTGTGTTTTATCAGACAAACCCGTAAAATTTCGCGCCGCATGGCGTCGCTAAATAACAAGTAGGTACCTACTATAACATATCCGCCCCTGTAGCTCGGTTGGGAGAGCGCCGGACTTCTGACCTCACCCGGTAGTGGCAGCCCGGGTTCGAGTCGCTTCCGCGATCGCTATTTGCCCCTGACTGGGATGGCCTGTGGCCGGTGGCAGCGGTCACACTCAAGGTCAGTTGACGCCAGAGGGTGGGGCGGACCGTGTCCAGGTATGTCGGGCACGTACAACTTTCGCTTCTAAATTCTGCCGGACGCCAGGAATTGCTTGATCGGGTGGTGGGGCCCAGGGCCTGCGCAACAAGCTATGCTTAGCGCGGGGCCTGACCTCGGAAATCCATCTATTCAAAAACATTCGGACTAAATTTATTTTATAAAAAACATAAAACAACATTACAATGCTGCAAAGGCTTAAATACACGCATAAAATGGGACAATGTTTTTCGTCATTTCAGCCCACCCCCACTAAAAAATTATCGGTGACGCCCCTGCCTACCCCTCCCCCCCCCCCCCCCCGCCCCCTCTGTCAACAACTCTTTCGCTGACAGCCGACGGCCTGCTACCCCCGCTCAACAACTTTTTGGAAATACGCCACTGGATTTGCCCCCCCCCCCACACAAAAAAAAATCATCCTTGTGTGGTGGTGTGACGTATAATAGTATTAAGTAGGGTAGGGTAATAACGTTCAGCAAAACATCACGATGTTCTTCTTTTTGTAGCTGGGCATTCCATGACAAATCGACAAAAACAAAGTGCAAAATTACACAGTCATGTCCCCGATTTTGACCAAAAAAATGTATATGGGGTAACCTGGGGCGCTAAAGCGAGCTGTTGTATTGCAATGCAAGCAGTGGTTCCGGAGATATTGCCTCGGGCATCTGTATAAGGTCACGGTACAGGCCAATCTTTGGTAGCCCATATGGCGGGGAATTTATGAAGCAATATATATTTACTATATGTTTAATCGAATGGCAATGAGCTGTTTTATCACATGGTGATGTTTATTTTTTCATTTTCGAAAATTTCAAAATTTAATACAGTTTCGAAATTTTACAACTTTTTTGGATACCTTTTCTCAAGCAGGTTTTTGTTTTTCGCTATGATATTCTTACGTGTAAGGACGTGTCAATTAAGTGCAAAAATAACATTGAGGGATATTTGCCTCCACATATCTCAAATTTTGCCATTTTGCATGCTATTTTATATATACAAAAAATGCTATTCGCTATAAACTTGTAACTGAATGAAACTAGAATGGTACGGTAAACGTCATTTTGCTGTTTTCATCAAGACGAGTTGAATGCTCTGCAGCATGACCTCTTTCTGATATTTGATGACGTTGACCTTAAATTTCAAAGTTAGTAAAAACAAAATTTGGGGGGGGGGGGGATACCCAAGCCAAATGTATTTCCAATTTTTGACTTTATTATTGTTAAGTGTAAAGAAGTGTCGATCAAACAGAACAATAAAATTCATTATTATTTGTCTTCAAATATGCTAATTTTTTCATTGTATGTTCTTTTTGTGAAAGATGTTATTCCCCAATAACTTTTGACTGAATAAAGATAAAAAGGTAAAATGGACACCATTTTGCTATTTTCATCAAGACAAGTTTAATGATATGCAGTATGACCTCTTTCTGTCATTTGGTGACCTTCACCTAAGGTCAATGTCAAGGTTCAAGGTTAGGTTTCCAACTGTGGCCTATGTGGCGATAATAAATATATTAAAACCTGTCTTGTTGCGAGGAATTCGATTGTGCTTAAATAACGCCTGATCGTCAATGGCAACTTTTGAATTCATTTTAATTTGAATGCCTAATAGCAACTTCGCGCAATACTATCGCGCAATTATTTTAATACCAATGAATTCTTATCTTCAAGACAATTTCACAAATATATAATATCGCCGTGTAGGTCAAATTAGGAAAGGTTACCTTACGCCGTGATCTTGACCTTAGGTCAAGGTCATCAAATGTCAGAAAGAGGTCATGCTGCACAGCACAGGACCACCACTGACTCCAGTCACTCCGCCCCAGGACCGCCACTGACTCCAGTCACACCACCCCAGGACCACCACTGACTCCAGTCACACCGCCACCGACTCCAGTCACTCCGCCCCAGGACCACCACTGACTCCAGTCACACCACCCCAGGACCGCCACTGACTCCAGTCACACCAGCCCAGGACCGCCACTGCCTCCAGTCACACCACTCCAGGACCGCCACTGACTCCAGTCACACCAGCCCAGGACCGCCACTAACTCCAGTCACACCAGCCCAGGACCGCCACTGACTCCAGTCACACCAGCCCAGGACCGCCACTGACTCCAGTCACACCAGCCCAGGACCGCCACTGACTCCAGTCACACCACCCCAGGACCGCCACTGACTCCAGTCACACCAGCCCAGGACCGCCACTGACTCCAGTCACACCACCCCAGGACCGCCACTGACTCCAGTCACACCACCCCAGGACCGCCACTGACTCCAGTCATACCACCCCAGGACCACCACTGACTCCAGTCACACCAGCCCAGGACCACCACTGACTCCAGTCACTCCACCACTGCCTCCAGTCACACCACCCCAGGACCACCACTGACTCCAGTCACACCACCCCAGGCCCACCACTGACTCCAGTCACACCACCTCAGGACCGCCACTGACTTCAGTCACACCACCCCAGGACCAACACCGACTCCAGTCACACCACCCCAGGATCACCACTGACTCCAGTCACACCACCCCAGGATCACCACTGACTCCAGTCACACCACCCCAGGACCGCCACTGACTCCAGTCACTCCACCTCAGGACCGCCACTGACTCCAGTCACACCAGCCCAGGATCACCACTGACTCCAGTCACACCACCCCAGGACCGCCACTGACTCCAGTCACACCACCCCAGGACCGCCACTGACTCTAGTCACTCCGCCGCCAGTGTCGGCACCAGACTGCCAGCCATCTCCCCAAACAAACGCAGCCGCGCGGGGGGCAAATAGAGCAAATAAACGGAGCGACAGGTGACCGGGGAACAAGCGGAGCCGCCTGGCGGCCGACAGGTAAATATAGCGCCGGCACCCACCGGGCGGCCAGGGGGCTGCGCGGCCGGTGCGCCGCTCGGCGGGCCTCGCCTGCTGACCACCGCCGGCGCTCCAGCTGCGTCGCACAGGAAACGACGACCCGCGCTCGGCGGCGGCGGCCCGGCGGCCGGTCGGCGGGCCGGTCTCGGCTCTGGTGACCGGCGGCGGCGGCGACAGCAGACCGCCTCCAGACACGAACTGCGCCGTCCTCTCCGCCGGGCTCTGAGGGGATCCGGCCAGCCCGCGCTCCTGGACAGAGCACTGGTCAGAGGTGGCACCGTACCCCATGGCAGCACCCAGAGTCCCGGCCACCGCCAAGAAACCGAATCCACGCTTCTTCTTCCGTTTCGCCGGACCGGCGGGGGTGGCGCTGCGGGACTTCTTGCGCTCCTTCAGGCCCCAGAACGCGCGCCGGCGGACGGAGCGCGGCTGGGCGGCGAACGGACTGGCACCCGAGAGCGGCGAGCTGTCCTCCAGCGGCGAGCTGGCCTGGAACGGCGAGGCGCCCTCCAGCGGCGACGAGGCCACGAACGTGCGCAGGTCCGAGCGTGGCGACCGCGAGCCGGAGCTGTGTCGCGAGCGGCGTCGGTCGTCCGCGGCCCGCCGCCGCCGCCTCCTCCAGCCGCCATCACCGCCGGTACCGCGTTTCCAACGGAACAGGCTGCTGGTGGCAGTGTGTTTGCTGGCCCTGTTCCTGGAGCGGCCGCCGGTGGAGTCGCGGTCGTCGCGCGGCCCGGAGCGTCGCATGACGCCACGCGCGCCGCCGGGAGCGCTGACAGCCCCAGTTGTCGTCACCAGCAGCACAGACACAGGTGGCCGGCGGTGTCGCGGCACGTCACACGAGAGGCGGGCGCCGCGGCCTGTGCGCACACACAGCCTCGGCCGCCTCCACCGCCGCCGCCGTCGCCGCCGGCCGGCTAAAAATACTCTGACGGGCCGGCACAGCGCCGCAGGCCGTCTCTCAGGGACACGCGGAGCATACGCTCATCGGCGTCAGCGTCGTGTGTCGCCGCGATCCCTCACACTTTGTCCCACGCAGTCCCCGAGACAATCAATCAAACGCGCACAGCGGGGAGATTTATGCGGCTCAGCGGCGGTCGGCGCCGACACAGAGAAGAGTCGTGTTTCCGCGGGTTAATCGGCGCGGTGCCTTCGGTGACGTCAGCGGGGGCTGCGTCGCCGCTGGGAGTCCCGCGCATAGCGAGCATTCTCCCAGCCTGATGCAGACTCAGCTGCAATATGTGTTCACTGACGCTGACCAGCGGACCAGGCGCATTCTCCGAGCCTGATGCAGACTCAGCTGCAGTCTGTGTTCACTGTTCACTGACGCTGACCAGCGGACCAGGCGCATTCTCCCAGCCTGATGCAGACTCAGCTGCAGTCTGTGTTCACTGTTCACTGACGCTGACCAGCGGACCAGGCGCATTCTCCCAGCCTGATGCAGACTCAGCTGCAATCTGTGTTCACTGTTCACTGACGCTGACCAGCGGACCAGGCACATTCTCCGAGCCTGATGTAGACTCAGCTGCAATCTGTGTTCACTGACGCTGACCAGCGGACCAGGCGCATTCTCCGAGCCTGATGCAGACTCAGCTGCAGTCTGTGTTCACTGTTCACTGACGCTGCCAGCGGACCAGGTGCATTCTCCGAGCCTGATGCAGACTCAGCTGCAGTCTGTGTTCACTGTTCACTGACGCTGACCAGCGGACCAGGCGCATTCTCCGAGCCTGATGCAGACTCAGCTGCAATCTGTGTTCACTGTTCACTGACGCTGACCAGCGGACCAGGCGCATTCTCCGAGCCTGATGCAGACTCAGCTGCAGTCTGTGTGCACTGTTCACTGACGCTGACCAGCGGACCAGGTGCATTCTCCGAGCCTGATGCAGACTCAGCTGCAGTCTGTGTTCACTGTTCACTGACGCTGACCAGCGGACCAGGCGCATTCTCCGAGCCTGATGCAGACTCAGCTGCAATCTGTGTTCACTGTTCACTGGCGCTGACCAGCGGACCAGGCGCATTCTCCGAGCCTGATGAAGACTCAGCTGCAGTCTGTGTTCACTGTTCACTGACGCTGACCAGCGGACCAGGCGCATTCTCCGAGCCTGATGCAGGCTCAGCTGCAGTCTGTGGTCACTGACGCTGACCAGCAGACCAGCGCATTCTCCGAGCCTGATGCAGACTCAGCTGCAATCTGTGTTCACTGACGCTGACCAGCGGACCAGGCGCATTCTCCGAGCCTGATGCAGACTCAGCTGCAATCTGTGGTCACTGACGCTGACCAGCGGACCAGGCGCATTCTCCCAGCCTGATGCAGACTCAGATGCAATCTGTGTTCACTGACGCTGACCAGCGGACCAGGCGCATTCTCCCAGCCTGATGCAGACTCAGATGCAGTCTGTGTTCACTGTTCACTGACGCTGACCAGCAGACCAGGCGCATGTTCTCCGTGTCACAGATGCGCGGCGTCAGGAGGCGCGTGTTCGCTGTCAATGCCTGTGTGGGCGCTCGGTCCTGTTCGTCTCGTGTTCGTCCCGCGTCCGTCCGCAGGTCCCAGCTGACCCGATATCGAGATGTCAGACGACTCTGCCATATTTCTGGCCGGCGAGGGACGGCCACCACGACACTCACGTCAAACCGGACGGGTTCATATCTATATATCATCCACGTGCCGCGCACATAAAGTATACCTGCAGCCAGGCAGTCCTGGCATCGAGTTAACAGCATGTGTCATTCGCCAGCGATAGCACGATGAAATGAAGGAAAGCAACAGTTAAAGGGAGTGTGCCTACTTGCATCGCTTATTTGGGGTTATTGACACTGGTCTATAGAACACAATTTTCTGAATTGACCCATGACTTCATTTCTCCAGATTCACCCTAGTTGCTGAGATATTCCAAAGACTCCAGGAATTTTGCTGGGAGCAAAAGTTATCGGGTAGACTCCAGAGGGCTTCCGCTACTAGAAGCACTGCAACTATCAATTACACTGCTAGCATATTGTTAGCGCCGGCCAGACTGGTTATTGATTCAACTTTTTTGGAAGGATTCAATCACGATTCATTTTGTAATATGAATGATTCAGTCACCGTTTGAATCATTGATAACCATTTTTAGAAATTATTCTTTCCGATTCAAAGAATCACACCATGTTTTGATCAAATCACGTTTGATTTACCATTGCAACAGCATTGCACAGTCTGTTTTATTCAATCAGCATTGTTTCTATGCGTGTTTTGATTAAATCATTCTTCATGAAGACATCTGGTGGTGAATCGGTTCTTCTTCGATTCAAGGGATTTTGATTGAACGATTCCAATATATTCAATCAGAGTCGAATCAACAACCAGTCCGGCGCCGGCCAATAGCAATTCGACAAAACAGCTCGTGCGCGCTGATAGCAGCAGCCGAACAGAACCTGGACGGCCATCATGCTTTTCGATGATGGTCGTTTCGATGATGGCCGATGGCCATTTTTCGACGAAGATATCAATTTAGAGCTACGAAACTTGCACATAATAAAGTTCACAGTGGCAAGAACATGCTGCGCAAAACTTGTCTCTCTATGATGATGTGACCGTAATTGTATTGTCTTATGTGCGCCGTTTTACGTAATGTAGCGGGGTACATCTTCTCAGCATGTTCCAATGCACCGGGCCTGACTCCTCTGACAAAACATTCCGAGCCGGCCGGCGGCAGACTCCTCGCATCCAACCCAGACATGCAAAAACTCGGGTCCGAAGCCCGAGACTGCAAGTCTAGTAACTGCAGTCATCACAGCCATCGCCAGAACAGCTGAGTAAGCGAGACGACGGCGGGGAGCAACGCCAACCGGGTGTACGCCCCTCAGGTACACCCATTACGGTACCAGTCCCATTTGCGTACCGGCCCCAGTACCGTCCCTACCGGCGCTGCCACATCACCCCGCCCCCTCCCCTCCTATGTCCTATGAGTCAGCACAGCCAGGGCAGGCCGCCCAAAGGCAGAGGGACAGCTGTGTAGAGCTGTAGCACGCCAACAAAGGGACGGGTTTGAAGTAAGGGAAGAATCGTTGTTGAGAAGAAATGCGGATGATAAACCGCCACTATTGATGCGAAGTGATAGAAAATCGCAGTCAATTATTACGGAACAAATGACGTGTACGATATACGCAGAGTAAGACGTATAATCAGAAGTATTGTCTAAAAAGAAGAATTGATATTATCACAAGGGCGAAGAGCTAATTGCAAGTAAGGATAAAATTAGAAATACGATCAACGCCGGCATATATATATATATATATATATATATATATATATATATATATATATATATATATATATATATATATATATATATATATATATATATATATATATATATATATGTGTGTATATATATGTATGTATATATACATATATATATATATATATATATATATATATATATATATATATATATATATATATATATTTAACGATTGTTAATGCAGCACTACAAACTACTGAACTTGAACGTAGCTCCAAGCAATGATACAAAATTAAGCATGTCAAGAGTTTCGTTAAACTGAAGAAGGCGAACATTTCATGCTGGAAAAATAAAGGGATGAAAAGAAAGTCATCTAAAAACGATACTACGACGTAATAATTGGAATGCAATGACTGAAAGGACTACCTGATTGATTATTGAAGAATACCATTTTATCAGCAAGATGCATTATCAAGAAACCAAAATTATCTGGTTATATAAAGATGCCGTAGTCCTCTTATCAAACTTATATAAAGATATTTGCACCAGACACCAGACACATGGCAGTAACAAAGCAAAGGGCGTGGCCATAGGTAGCAAGCAAACAAGAAAGTGGAAGAAATATGCACTACTTGAGGCAATTATATTATGAACAAAATTAAGTAAGAAAGGTCATTAAGAAGTTTGAAGAAGTTCTATACACTAGAAATGCAAAATTGTCGACGGCAAGAATCGGCCAATCAGAAGACGGGGGTGTGCCACACCCAGAGCAAGACACCGCCGGGTCGGAGTATAAAAAGAGGCAACGTCGCACAGAGACGGGGAAGGGGAGCGGACAGCAGCGGACAGCAGCGGAGGCAGTCGACAACGGGACCCCAGCACGCGCGCTGCCCGCGGCGCGGCGGCGGTAGCCGTCCGCCGTGGCAGGGCGGACAGCGGAGACAAGACGGCGGACAGCGGAGACAAGACAGCGGAAGGGGAGCGGACAGCAGCGGACAGCAGCGGAGGCAGTCGACAACGGGACCCCAGCACGCGCGCTGCCCGCGGCGCGGCGGCGGTAGCCGTCCGCCGTGGCAGGGCGGACAGCGGAGACAAGACGGCGGACAGCGGAGACAAGACAGCGGAAGGGGAGCGGACAGCAGCGGACAGCAGCGGAGGCAGTCGACAACGGAACCCCAGCACGCGCGCTGCCCGCGGCGCGGCGGCGGTAGCCGTCCGCCGTGGCAGGGCGGACAGCGGAGACAAGACGGCGGACAGCGGAGACAAGACAGCGGAAGGGGAGCGGACAGCAGCGGACACACGAGCCGGGGGAGTCGACAACGGGACTCCAGCACGCGCGCTGCCCGCGGCGCGGCGGCGGCAGCCGTCCGCCGTGGCAGGGCTGACAGCCGCAGAGAGAGGAAGACGGCAAGAACTGAGCCGACGGCGGCAGATCACAGTAAGTCACGAAGCTGCTCATCCTCTCCGATCCTACCCGAAATTCTGCCCAGGTCCGGTGACTTCAAAATTTAAACAATAAGGGACTAAGTGGGATATTTTACGTAATTTGGGTCATCTGTCCAGGCTCGCTACTTTTTACCTAGGAAGGCAGGAAAAATGTATGTGTAGCCGATGCTGTACTAGAGGTGTGATGCCAGGCGACCGTAGTACTTTGGAATCCAGCACGCTGCGTTGCAGGTCATGGCGTAAGCCCTAGCGCATTGGCGCATGTAAATACGAGCGGTTTTAGTTAGTATTTTAAACTAGAGATTGAGCGAGTCAATTATTCGGTTCTGTGCTGGTTTTGGTGATATTAGGCGGAGATTCAAATGAATCATTGGTTGAACATGTAAATTGATTGGGACGTACCAAAAACGATTATTTACTGCGCTACCGTTTGTTTAGTTGCTGAGTTAAAATAAACATTGTAAATTTGTGTAACATTTTACGGGGGAAAGGAGACATGATGGAGTCGAGAGGGTCGTTGAAGGAAGGAAATGTACACAGCGATGCGGTTCCCCGACAGCATGAGGTAAGGCAAGAATTAAGCCAGTATAGCCGCAGATAAGTAGGATATGTTTCGATTGTTGTTTGAATGGTTCGATTAATTCGTTCTCGTCTTGCTCGCAATACTTAGCCAGAAGCCCGAGTTTAATGATTAAGTACGTTTCCGCTTCAGTAAATTTAACGTTATGTATCAGAGTTGTGGACGATTTCAAATCACGGAATGGTAACTTTCGCTGAACGGTTAAAACGCCAGGTAACCCAACTACCAGACAAAGTATTAGTGAGGTTGGGTAGAGACTCGTCATTCTAGCTTGGCAGGTAAGGATAACAAATGTAAGGACCATATCACTGAGACGGCATCGATTGGTTATAAAGTATCGGTTCATTCTGTCGCTTAGAGGTGTGCTCTATGTTGAGCGGGACAACACAAATCGGAGACTGGTAAGTTACCGCCAGGGGATTGTCTGTCTAAGATTACATATGTAAAATCGGCGATGCGCTATTAGCTATTGGTCCAGCATCGCTTCCTACCGACGATTGTTTAAGGACGGTGTATGAGAAATGCGATTCCTTAGCCGTCAATGCGACCTCGTTTCTGTCGCTGATAAACTCGTGCCGCTGATCCGGAGTGGTTAACGTTAAATCCCTGTCTATATTACCTTCTTTGGAATTATCGATCAAACCATAACTAGTTCAGCCCGTAAAAGGATCTAAGGGCGCAGCAACCTGCAACAGACGTATACTTGCGAGTCAGTGGATGATAAGTATAACAGTCAAATTAACTTTCTTAATATTGTGAGTCTCCTAACCGTCTGTTAAAAATACACCTTCAGCCAGCAGCTCGCGATTTACGACATTACAGCCGACGCCTTCCCTTTGTTAACGTCATGGTACAACTGTAATGTTAGATGTTCTGTAGATTGACAGTCCAAGTGGTAACTTAAGCCTTATTATTAGCCAACTATAAACAGCGTCAAGTTATTTGAATATATTCTGACGATGGTGCACTGCCGATTATATTGAAGTTTAAAAGTGATATTTAGGAGATTACTAGCTGATGCTTATTGAAATGGGTCATTTGTGATATATGCACGTTATCTCTGGTTGCGATTCTTTTTGGACAACGTTTCCCATGTAGGAAATTACCTAAGGGTCATATAATTTACGTCCCCGATAGAGAACTGGTAAAGCGGTTAGTACTCAGTCATAGTTGGAGAAACGTCGCTGATATTGATTTCGTAATAGGATAGCTAGAAGGACATGGACAGGACAGGGAGGTGTCATTCCTGCAACAATGGGTCAGGACAGGCCAGGGAAGTGTGATCCCTGCAACAATGGGTCAGGACAGTTCTGGGAGGTTTAATCCCTGCAACAATGGGTCAGGCAGTGCAGGGAGGTGTGATCCCTGCAACGGTGGGACAGGACAGGGAGGTGTGATCCCTGCAACAGTGGGACAGGACAGGACAGGGAGGTGTGATCCCTGCAACAGTGGGACAGGACAGGACAGGGAGGTGTGATCCCTGCAACAGTGGGTCAGGACAGGACAGGACAGATATTAAATAGTATCGGAGCTTGGAGGAGAGGCATGACGGCTTGTGTGCCCGATCCTTGTATCGAAAATCTATCAGCGTGGCGAAACATGTGAATGAAAGTGCTCGTGGAAAATTATGCCCAGACCGAGTGATATCGGCTGGCCGCATATCACAGGGAGGTTACAATTAGTAAGTCCGAGACTGCGGGTGCCAAATGCCAGAGGATGATAGGTTGGCGCAGAAAAAGGAGGGCGAGGGAGTAAGGATAAGAGGGAGGAGGAGGCTGGACGTGCCTCAGAAGTCACTCTAGGTTAAACGGGAAGATCTCCTCTAGAGATTCCCGGGCGCCCGCAGTCGGTATATAGGCAAGGACATCCGCGTAGCTCGCCGTCGATGCCGGTCGATGTTAACTTAGAAAGTTGGTCCGGCGGAGCCAGGTCGTGGCCCGGATGGAGGTCAGAGGTCCGGTGGAGCCCAAGTTAGGCCCGGATAGAGGACCCAGGTCCGGCGGAGCCCAGGTCGGAGGCCCGGACAGTAGGTATAGGGGCCTCTCCCGGACAGAGAGGATAAGACGAGCAGTAAAGCGTAGTCGGTGTTTCATATAAGTCCTATGGATAAACTAGCTCCCTTCTAAAGTAGGAACCGGACGGATTACGTTGAATACATATATTCTGGGCGGCCCACGCAGCAATGCTGTCGTTCAGCGGAGCGCTAGTAGGATTTCGTATTGACGAGGACATTTATCCTACCTGGGAGTCACTCATCCAGCTGGCATCCGGCACTACTGGGAGGGATTTTTTTTTGGGACGGACAAATAATTATGGGGCGAATGAAAGCGGAATGTCTGTAGCTGGGAAAGTGGCAGTGCGGATGATGACGGATAAATCTTAGGTTAAGGCCCAGTAGGAGTAGTCCGAACTTTGCCTGGACAGCCGTACGGATCATCACTCGAAGGAAAGCAAAACTTAGCGACGCTGGGCGTAAGACAAAGTGGGCGATTTTGGCTTTGGAGGTGAGCAGGGGTTCGAGGGGATGGGTAACTGGACGGATGACCTAACTTACGATCCGACTTACGATTGTAAAGAGATACCTAATCACGAAAGTTGGCAATGGTCACCAGGGCGTCACAACCGACGCTAATCCTACCCCTTTTCCCGTTGTACCGTTCTCACCCTCATGGGCGAGACACTGCCCCTCCCGTCCCCGAGCAGTGAAATGGCATGTCGGTGAACCAGCCTATACGATGGACCAGGATGATCAGTCTCTCAAAATGTAAAAGCATCTACCACCATCAGATGTTTTGTACGCGGAAGGGGATCTTGCTACGCTACGCTATACCTACATCAAGACATCTGTCTCTACATCTACGCTATGCTACACCTACATCTCTACATCAGTTTCTACATCTCCCATCACTTCTAGCAGACCTACGAACCGGACAGGTCACTGCAGGTCGCTGCATGTCACTGCAGGTCACTGCATGTCACTGCAGGTCACTGCATGTCACTGCATGTCACTGCAGGTCACTGCTGGTCATGTCAGGTCACTGCAGGTCACTGCAGAACACTGCAGGTCACTGCAGGTCACTGCAGGTCACGGCAGGTCACCGAAGGTCGAGCTGACGAAGAGGACAAGAGGGATCAGCAGTTCCCAGTACAGCCAGAGGGAGCAGCAGCTTCCCATGACAGCTGGTGGAGTGGATGCACTCTTCGTCTCCCATTTCTCCTTTCTCTTTAAACCCCCGCTCTCCTTCTACCTTCTTCTCCATTCCCCTCTCCCTACAATGTATCCCCCCACTGCTATCCCACTCTACAACGTACCCCTCCCTCCACACGCCAGAGTGGAGCGGAACCCGGCCCAGCTCCTTGTTCCCTATCATACCCTCCCACTCTCTCTCTACCCCTATGACCCCTCTGTCATTCCCCAACGCTACAGTAACATCAGTGGAGTACGTAACAGTGGCGTGGCGATCGTTTTATAGATATCGAAACAAAAAATAAGCAAAAAACAATATAAGTGAAAATCTAACTAAAGGGGCTCCAGATGTGAATTTCATCATATCCAGCAATCAAACCAATAGCTATTTACCTTTTTTGACATTCCAAAACAGTAGGCACACTTCCTTTAACCCTCGCCTTACATGGGGCCTGACAGCCCCCCCCCCCCTGAGGTTTTTCTTGAATAACTTTTTACACATGTGGTGCATCTTGCTGAGATTTGCGGTAGCTGAGTTTTCAACAATTATACGTATGCTGGAAAAATTTAATTTAAATTAATTGAGCAGTTTGGGAGATAATCAATCATGTTTTAATGACGTCATGTTGGTGGAAAAACGATAAATATTTGAAAAATAGTAGAAAACATTTTTATTTTATTTTAATAAATTTAGTCCGAATGTATGGATGGATTTCCGAGGTCAGGACCCACGCTAAGCAGAGCTTGTTGCGCAGGTCCTGAACTCACCACCCGATCGCGCAATTCCTGTTGGCCGGCAGAATTTAGAGACGAAAGTTTTACGTGCCCGACATACCTGGACACGGTCCGCCCCGCTCACTGACGTCACCTGACCGCGCCACCGCGACCGCTGCCACCGGTCGCAGGCCACCCCAGTCAGGAGCAAATAGCGAGCGCCGAAGCGGCTCGAACCCGGGCTGCCAGTACCGGGATAAGTCAGAAGTCCAGCGCTCTCCCACTGAGCTACAGGGGCGGACTTTAAAGGAAATTGCAAACACAATTCACCAAAGATACAAAATGTCATTCTCTTTCAAATGGCAATCTCGGATTTTCAAAATTTTGGGTTTTTGAGCCCTAAAATAAAAACAAAAACTGTTTTTTAAATCACCAAAAAAATCAAAATTTTGAAAGATGTTAGAAAAAACGGTATTTATGTAAGATAACTGAGTATGGACAAACTCATACCAAATTTCAAAGCCATATCTTCATTTTTGACTGAGTGATGGCTCCCTAAGTGTAAGAAACTGATGACGTCATTTTGTTTAACTAACTTTTTTATTACTTTTTTTGACAAGATACGAACAAATAATTACCTCTTCTGTATTTTTGAGCCAAAACTGGTCTAGAAACATGCCTTTTTATTTACATTGATCAATTTCTAATTTTGAGGTTTTCTGAAGAGCAAAATCGCTGTTCTGGACGTGGTAAATCCGAGGTCATTCACTTGACCTGGAAGGTCACCCATTGACCTAAAGCCTCAATATCGCATACTGTTAGATTCCTCTCATGACAGGCAACACACTGGTTCTTACCGCATTGCTCCAAGTTGCTTGGTTTGGAAGTTAACAGGGGGGGGGCTGTCAGCCCCCCCCGTAGGGCGAGGTAAAAAAGCTCCCGTAGGGCGAGGGTTAACCCTCGCCCGGGTAGGGCAAAATCACTACGTGTTCGGGTATGGGGGGGTTGGGGTGGGGTGGGGGTACGACACCCCCTTAGCGTCCCCCCTTTAATTGAGCTAGAGCTTCGATTCAAAGACGGGCGTGTTGCTTGTGACGAGAGGAAGCCGTTGATATCCGATTGTAAGGTTTTAGATCATTAGGTGACCTTTGAGGTGATGTCATTGACCAAAAAGTCATCAAAATTGTAAATGCGTATAAATATAATTTTATCGAGCTAGAATCGTGAATGAGGATATCATAATGCTTAATGGGTGCCAAATTCGCAATCATTGTCCTAAAAACTGCCAAATTCCAAAAAGGTCATGTCAGGTCATCTGAGGTCAGTGACCTCGGTTGACCTGTGGATGTGGAAGCGCATGACCCCAGTGGAACATATAATTATGTAAAATGGATCCCAAATTTGAAATCAGCGTCACAAAATGTCCTAGAAACCGCCAGAAGCCCCAAAAAGTCATCTGAGGTCATCGGGGGCAATGACCTCAGTTGACCTCTGAAAAGGTCAATCGAGGTCACAATCTCAGTGGAAACCCCAACTGTCCCCTGTAAACACCTGTGCATATGCTCCTGAACAACAAACATTCGGAAACTGCACAAGTTACAAGCATCGATACTGCGGGACGCCAGTTGCGCCTGACATGACCTTAAGAAACAGGTCATGCATAGGTCACTGGTCATGTGGGTTAGAAATTCAAAATTGTCAGAGTATGTGTACATTTTTCAAAAGTGGGGTACTGAAAGTTTAATTGCAATCGGTTGGAAATTACGCGAGTTATTCCAGAAAAACCGAGGGGGGGGGGGGCATCCACCCCCTACCCGGACGAGGGTTAAAGTGAAATAATGTCATTTTTTCCCACAAAAATGGAGTTAGCACTTGAAATGGAAAGAAGCACTAAACTTATACGTAAATCCAATCACATTTTGCATACAAATGTCCCTAGCCGAAGTTATTTCAAGTTAAAGTTGTTAAGCGTTCCACGCTTATAACGGTCGGTACTCAGCTAGGTCCCTCAGGAATGTGATAGTTTACGGATGGAACCAACGCAATACAAAAGCATCGTGCAAACGGCTAGCAAGTACTTGGTAACGAACTCTTAATCCGAGCTAAAATTAGCCTGCCTACGCATTGTTATTTATTATGAAGGTATGTAATATGTTTACTGCACTCACTCACATCTTTTGCGAATATGCACCAAACTTTTATGAACAATCAACAAGCATTTGAAAACGTGCATTGAAATCTGCAGTTTAGTTTGTCCCCGGACGGCGATCTATTTAATGTTCTCGATTCTCGACTTATTCTATTTTTAAATAAATTGGATGTTTTCCCCATCAATTTTCAACATCCAGGTATTTTAAATAAATTGGATGTTTTTCCCATGAATTTTCAACATCCAGATATTTAATATATTACAATCAACATGGGGAACATTTATCTCGACCGTTTTTCCGTAATCAATCAATAAATATTTGAGAGAACCGTGATGCATTCGGCGGTTTAACTTGACCCCCTACGACGACGTATTTAGCGTATGCGATGTGTTGAGAGGTAATTCAATGAGGGATATTCAACGTTGAACAGATTGAAACAAAAGCATTGAACAGATTGAAACAAAAGATATGTCTGGCTCCCAATAGTGAAGGGAAAACACCGATCATGAACTCCGAAAGAAGTATAAGTACTTTTTCAATTCCCCCCCAAAATAAATAGAAAAGGTTGTGATTTCATTTTTAAATTGAGACTCGATCAATTTAATACCATACATGGTGCACAAGAGAATGCAGAAAATAGGTCAAAAGGTCAATATTTCTCTTTAAGATAAAGTTGAACACAAAATTTAATATACGAAGTGAGATATATACAAATAATATACTACCTACCAAGTATATACTTAGGTATAGTGTATAACAAATGTAAATACCGGTACAAAGAGCATGTTCTCGGAAGACTGATAAAATAAAATAAGAAATCGCAATTATAATATGTATGCATGGCATTCAAGGCATTCACTTTAATGGTTTATGTTATCCCCCAATCCGCATACTGCGCAACAATTTACAATGTGCCATTAAAGGGAGATAATGACCTTTTTCCACAAAAATGGAGTTAGCACCTGAAATCGATAGACGAGACCAAAATATTTTGTAAATTCATCAAATTTTGCATATAACAATTCCTACCGCGAGATATTTCAATTCATAGTTGATAAGCGCTCCACGCTTATAATCAGCAAGCACTCGGTAACGAATTCAGTAAATTAGCCTCCCTACGCATTGTTATTTATCATGAAGGTATGCAATATGTTTCCTGCATTCTATCTTTTGCGAATATGTGCCAAACTTTTATGAACAATCAACAATCTTTAAAAAAGTGCATTGAAATCGGCAGTTTAGGTTGGTCCCCGACGGCAACCTATTTAGTGTCGGCGATTTGTTTATAAGTGCCCATTCAACAACGTTGAACAGATTGACACAAAAGCGCCAGATGTTGCGCTTTCCAATAGTGTAGGGAAAATACCGATCATAAATTTTCCCAAACTTCCAACTTTGAATTATGGAATAATTGTATTTAATTCTTAAATTTAGATCACATCATTTTAATACCATAACGGTAGCTAAAGAAAGTGTTGCTAACAAAATCAAAAGGTGATTATCTCCCTTTAAGGATTTGAAAGCAAATGGATGCCAGCTTTCAGTGTCAAACAACTTCTTAAGCATGACGAGGTTCCCGTCGTTTTCTTGGATCGCAAGTATTGGGTCATTCACATTTCACCATAATCTTAACAACGTTAATTACAAAGCATTGGAAGGCATAGGGTTTCAATAATTCCGTCCATAATTAATTTCTCGAGAACATCCTCAGTTTTTGCATGGGTTCAGACCCACGCGACTGCGTCGCATTACAGCTATGATGCATTTTTTTTTAGAGAGCTATGTATGTGTAGTCGAATAACAGCGGCTCTATGTCGATTGGTGGAGCGGTGGATGGCCATTTGTGTGTGGTGGGCCGTATAAGGAGGATGTGGAGCTCGTCAGACTGCGGCCGGGCAGTACAGTGCGGTAATGGAGCATGACCGAGCTTTGACCAGTGACGGGCCAGGCAACGCCCGGCGATAATCACTGGCCGATACGCCAGCCACGCGGCCACCACCAGCAGCGGCGGGGGCGGTCATTCAGAGTTCAGTCCGGCCCTGTCTGAGGTCACCGCCAGCCCCTCCTCCTCCCCTCCCCCGCCACTCCAGCCGCTGCCGACCTGGTAACGGTCTGCTCCGCCGCCCTCTGCATATTCAGACAGCGGCTCAGCGATCGGAATCAATTCGCGGCGCGGCCCGGTCTGGAGGCAGACGCGGCGGTGAACTGTTGCTTGGTGGCCGGCGCCTCGTCGCGGCGTCGCGCGGCCCGGTCTGGAGGCAGACGCGGCGGTGAACTGTTGCTCGGTGGCCGGCGCCTCGCCGCGGCGCCGCGCGGCCCGGTCTGGAGGCAGACGCGGCAGTGAACAATTGCTCGGTGGCCGGCGCCTCGTCGCGGTGAACTGTTGCTCGGCGACCGGCGCCTCGCCGCGGTGAACTGTTGCTCGGTGGCCGGCGCCTCGTGAACTGTTGCTCGGTGACCGGCGCCTCGTCGCGGTGAACTGTTGCTCGGTGGCCGGCGTCTCGCCGCGGTGAACTGTTGCTCGGTGGCCGGCGCCTCGTGAACTGTTGCTCGGTGGCCGGCGCCTCGCCGCGGTGAACTGTTGCTCGGTGGCCGGCGCCTCGCCGCGGTGAACTGTTGCTCGGTGGCCGGCGCCTCGCCGCAGTGAACTGTTGCTCGGTGGCCGGCGCCTCGTGAACTGTTGCTCGGTGGCCGGCGCCTCGTGAACTGTTGCTCGGTGGCCGGCGCCTCGTGAACTGTTGCTCGGTGGCCGGCGCCGCAGTGGCCGGCGCCGCAGTGGCCGGCGCCGGTGAACTGTTGCTCGGTGGCCGGCGCCTCGCCGCGGCGGTGAACTGTTGCTCGGTGGCCGGCGCCTCGTCGCGGCGGTGAACTGTTGCTCGGTGGCCGGCGCCTCGTCGCGGCGGTGAACTGTTGCTCGGTGGCCGGCGCCTCGTCGCGGCGGTGAACTGTTGCTCGGTGGCCGGCTCCTCGTCGCGGCGCCGCAGTGAAATATCGCCGCACAAAGGAACCCACGGATCGATGAACGTTCCAGGCCCGTAGTAGCAGCCCCTTCAGCCACTTGGCTTGAGGGAAAGTTATTAACAGCCTACATCCAACACCATGCATTGGATAGAGGCTACTCAATATCCTAAGGCGCAGCATATATAGACTATGACGGACCTTCAGGGGGAAATTTCCCCGTTTGCGCCCCCCCCCCCTTGGGTACGCCTATGGCTTCTGGAGAGGATAATCTGCGGAAGACCCTCTCGAGTCTCGACCACCTGAAAGCCAACAATCTACTCTGCGACAAACAGCGTGCATTTATCAGCGGGAAATCGACAGTCACAAACCTCGTGGTTTGTGACTGTCAGCCCACAAACTAGGTGGCCCAATCTTACCAAGTGCCGTGATAGCACCCAATCTTACCAATGCCGATGTACAGCATATTGGTGCGCCGGCCTGCAAAACTTCTGGAACCCGGGATCGAACCGGGGACAATCCCATCATCAGCCTAGCGCTCTCCCGACAGCCAGTTCGACAATGGGCTTGGACAAACCAAACGCTGCGGTTCCATAAGTGCGGCATTCTGAGCACTCCATTCACGACATGTCGTACTGGCGCATTCACGGCACTTGGTAAGATTGGGCCGAGTATAGTCAACGGAGCGAGTATAGTGAACGGACTATAGTCGAGTATACGGAGCATAGTCGCGTGCGAGTATAGTCAACAGAGTCGAGTGCTTCCAGCACATCGAGTGCTGGAATCACTCGATGTCTGGACAAAGTCACCATCTGCCTGTTGATGTCGTGTTCCTAGACTACGCCAAGGCATTTGACATAGTGCCACACGAACGTCTCCTTACCCAAATTTAAACTCTTGGCATCAATAACAACATTCTGCGGTGGATCAGGAACTTCCTCACGGGCAGACGTCAGAGGGTTATAGTCAACGGAGTCTTTTCGGACTGGGTCGACGGGACGAGCAGGGTTCCACAAGGGTCAGTCCTGGGACTGCTGTTGTTTTCTATGTATGTCTGTGACATCCCTGCACTTCTGCACTGCTTCATAACTCTCAATGTTTGCTGCCGATACCAAGGCCTATGAAATTATCCCAGATTATTCAATATTCCGCATAGTGACCTGCAAGTAGATATTGACATCCTACAGGAATGGGCGAGAACCATGCAGATGCTCTTCCATCCACTCAAGTGCAAGGTCATGCATCTAGGATCAACCAATCCCGGACGGGAGTATGTATGTCATGAAGACCAAAGACGCAGATTAACATACCATACTCTAGAGGAAGTGAGCGAAGAAAAAGACCTGGGAGTCATCACAATCGACAAAAAGTTAACTTTCTCGAAGCATATTATCAACCAGGTGAATAAGGCTAACCAAATTCTCGGCGCGATCAAACACACAATCGCAACCATCGACAGTAATAATTTCCTGCCACTGTACAAGAGCATCGTCAGACCCCAACTGAATACGCCACTTTCTTTCTGTATGGAGTCCAAAGCCGAAAAGTGACAGCGATGCACTTGAGCAGGTCCAGCGGCGGGCAACATGGCTGGTGAGTGGACTCTCCCACCTCTCCTACCCTGAGCGACTTCGAAGCCTCAATTTACCAACACTTGAATTCCGACGGCAGAGGACCGATATCATCGAGGCATTTAACATACTAAACGGCTTTGACAAGGTGGACTACAAAAGACTGCGGTATCTGTGGTAATAGCCTGTCAAAGACTTCCCTCAGCAGACAGCACGACCACACGAAGACACAGCCCAACACTTAAAGTTTAACACCAACCAGGGCCTAGGAACTTGTTCTTCGCCGCACGGGTGACCCAGGCATGGAACTAGCTTTCTCAAGAGACCATTGAAGCACCAAGTGTAGAGGCATTCAAGTAAAGACTGGGAAAAGAGTGAGAGGATCATCCTGATAGATTCAACTACAGGTTATCCTACTTATAACGTTCAACTGTGCAGCGGACGCCATGCGTGGCCAGCAAATCAACCAGTAGGTACAGCAGCTGACTCAGCTTCGACAGAAGCGGAGCCAACACCTGAGTAAGGGTCTCAATACTAGAAAGGGTACACAATGACCTTTCCAAGGTAAGGTAAGGTAAATATAATGCTTTGGTTTCTCGGCTGTCCCGGCATTGGTTGTGTTGACAAACGAATTCATAGCATTGTGGCGGAACGATGTGACCCAAAAACTCGGAGTCCACCGTTGGCCATGATTGCAATTGCACTTATGTAAATGACACAATAGCAATTTCCATAAATTCATATTCTTTTAATTTATTCCGGACTTATGTATTCATGGATTTCCGAGATCTGAGCACTTTGACAAGCAGAACATGCTGCGGACTCTTCAGACCCGACCCCAACATCCAATCATCCAAACGTCTAATTCCATTTCACCGGCATAATTTGGCGACCAAATTTATACGTGTTCCGATGTTTGAACACGTTCAATGATAATATAATTGGTGTTCATTATCAGTGCTATACGATTGCCATTACATGCCTCAAGGGCGTAGCTACTATACCGCAAATGCGGTATGCTCGAATCGTGATGCTCCATAATTGATGCCCCTTGTGGAACACGATGCTCCCAAACTAGTGTCGTGCTACCGACTTTATTATAAGAGGCGTGATCTCCTAGTGGAAAATATGATGCCCTTAGTGGGAGATGTGATGCTACTACTATAAGATGTAATGCCTTTGGTAGAAGGTGGGATGTCCCTTGTATAAGATGTGATGCCCTCGTGGAAGGTGAGATGCCCCTAGTTGAAAATGTGATGACCTGGTGAGCGATTCCCCAGTGGAAATGTGATGCGATTCCCCAGTGGAATATGTGATGCCCAGTGGAAGATATAATGCGCCCACTGGAAGTTGCAATGCCCCCAGTGGAAGATGTGATACCCTAATGGAAGATGTGATGCCTCTAGTGTCCATTATGCGATGTCCATTTGGAAGATGTGATGCCCCTAACTGGAAGATGGGATGCCCCTCATGGAAGATGTGGTGCCCCTCATTGAAAATGTGATGACCGCAATGGAAGATGTGATGCCATAAGGAGAAAATATGATGCCCCTAATGGAAAATGTAATGCCCCTAGTGGAAGATGTGATGCCCTTACTGGATGATGTGATGGCCCACTGCAAGCTGCGGTGCCCCTAGTGGACGATGTGATGCCCTTGTAGAAGATGTAATACCCATCGTGGAAGATGTTGTGTCCCTAGTAAGATCCGCTGCCCCTACTGGAAGATGGTATGTCCCCACTGGAAGATGTGACGCCCCTAGTGGAAGATTGGAAGCTGCAATGCCTCTACTGGAAGCTGCGATGCCCCTAGTGGAAGATGTGAAGCCTCTTGTGGAAGATGTGGTGCCCTTATAGCAGATGTGATGCCTCTACTGGAAACTTTGATGCCCCTAGTGAAAGATGTGATGTCCCTTGTTGAGGATGTGATGCCCCTACTGGAAGATGTGACGCCTGCTCTGAGAGCTGTGAGCCCCTTGTGGAAGATAGGATGCTCCTTGTAGAAGAAATTGACCCCACCTTAAGTCACAGATAGGACAATTCCGAGAGAGCTAACTACTGTCCTCATAACGTGCTGTACATTTAATGTCATTCGGGTACCTACAGGGACGGTACTTGTTCGCAAGATTACTGTCTGACAGAAAATAGCGCGGCGTTTTTATTGTTTTAGATATATTCGCCAAAGTTGGGTCAGTTTATCTTCACGAGATGCTCTGTCGATCTCACTCGAGTCACCCGACTTTGGCATCTATGACAGTCTTGAAGCGGTCTCGAAACCGGCCACAGGCCTTCGACACCGTTCCCGACTTGGGCCCCTAAAGGCCCTGGTGATTCCGGCCCTCAGGTCGTCATTTTAGTTGCATCTGGATCTGTTGGACTCCCATTTATCCGCGCCCGACACAAAAAGTCGAAGAGGTTGCAGGCTGCAGCCAGGCCAGTTGGGAGGTCAAATGTCTGGTGCAGCGTGGTCGACAAAGTTCTCCGAAAATCAAGCCTGGGTCTTCCTGCTGGTGTGGCAGGGTCCAGATCCTTGCTGCCACACTCAGGGCTTCCCTGCGGCTACCCGGTCGATTACCACCTCGCTCAGAACACGGATGCAGCCGTCGTTGTTCGGCACATCACCTTCACTAATGACGTCGATCATGGGTTTCGTCGATCGTCGATTATGGGGTTTTCTCTTTGCTGTCGCCTCATAATTGAATCCTGAATCTTTCAGCTCCTTTCTGACCTTTTCCAACAACCTTCTGCTGACAATGAGAAAGTTTGAAATATCCTTGCTTGTCTGTCGGCGTGGATTCCGAGGAGGCCTCTTCCACAAAATGGGGGTTCAAAATCTTCCATAGTCGATTATTTTGCAAATATCTAATGAGCCAAACCATTTGAACCTTTTCCGGAGGTGAGGGGTCTTGATCTAACCGGAGCGGGGAGCCGTGACCTGAGAAGTTCTGGGATCAAATTTTCACAAAAGCTGCGCATGAGATTGGGGAGAAGGCGAGAACAAATATGCCGAGGCTCTGTGCCGCCTTTTTCGGCATCTCCAAAAGCCTTACCAGTGTGTACAAACACCGCCTCCCCCAGCAGCACGCACGTTAAGAAAATTGCCAAAGGGACCTATTCCCTTAAAGGCAATGGGTTTCAGGTCATGCAGTGACCTGCAGGGGTCATGCTATGAATCATTGAATGCAGCGATACAAATATAATGCCGTTGAGTCAAGCTCTAGCATAATTGCGTGCAAAATTATTACAAAACACATGCCAGTGATCATTATTTTTTCATCGAAGGCTTGAAGATTTTTATTGATTTTTCCAATTTTCTTACCATCGAAGGCTTAATATATATGTCAATTTTGGCATGGAAAAATCCGAATTTTAGATGGCCACATTATAAAATCACGTGATCTGACCTAAGATCACATGTTAAAATTAAAAAATGTTCGTATTAAAACAAAATATAATCATAATCATCTATCGTTCCCGAAGATTCCGATTATATATAGGTTTGTTTATATGACTCGCACGATTTAGATGGAAAATATTGTCCTCTGAAAACTAGAGTTTGGCATGACGTTACAAAGTTGTCCAAGGCTGTAACTCGAAAACCGTTCGGCGTTCGAAGGATGGAGATGAAAATTTCACAATTTGAATCTATGGCCGAGATAACCCCCAATACATAGTTTTCTCGAAATATGAGATGTATAGTGTTCAGGCTTGGTCGACCTGTCATGGAATGTCCAGCTTCCAGATGCGCAATGCACTCGGATCAATCATAGTTTCTGAGCAAGAGCTGTGCATGAGAGCAAAAGTTCCCAGCAAAAAGTTATATAACTCGATAGCGATGTAAACGATAGATAGTGTATACCTATAGACGAATGCACGATCAAACATTAGCTCATAATCATTATGATGATGAAACATAATTGTTTGTTAACTATTTTTCGAAACGTTACAATATAGAATGAACTTAGGAGAAGTTATATTCAAGCTATCAAGAAATTAGACGAAAACCGTGCGAAAATAGAAACAACTCAACGAAAATTAGTGAAAGCTCAAAATGCTTTGGTTTTTAATAAAATAGCCAATAAGAGAAAACTTTCTGCCAAATCATATAAATATATATTTGTCCGCCATATAATCATATACAATTTTTTTTTGTCCGCCCCTGTAGCTCAGTGGGAGAGCGCTGGACTTCTGACCTATCCCGGTAGTGGCAGCCCGGGTTCGAGTCGCTTCGGCGCTCGCTATTTGCTCCTGACTGGGATGGCCTGCGGGCGGTGGCAGCGGTCGCACTCAAGGTCAGGTGACGTCAGTGAGCGGGGCGGACCGTGTCCAGGTATGTCGGGCACGTAAAACTTTCGTCTCTAAATTCTGCCGGCCAACAGGAATTGCGCGATCGGGTGGTGAGGTCAGGACCTGCACAACAAGCTCTGCTTAGCGTGGGTCCTGACCTCGGAAATCCATCCATTCAAAACATTCGGACTAAATTTATTAAATAATATATATATATATATATATATATATATATATATATATATATATATATATATATATATATATATATATATATATATATATATATATATATATATATATATATATATATATATATATATATATATATATATATATATATATATATATATATATATATATATATATATATATATATATATATATATATATATATATATATATATATATATATATATATATATATATATATATATATATATATATATATATATATATATATATATATATATATATATATATATATATATATATATATATATATATATATATATATATATATATATATATATATATATATATATATATATATATATATATATATATATATATATATATATATATATATATATATATATATATATATATATATATATATATATATATATATATATATATATATATATATATATATATATATATATATATATATATATATATATATATATATATATATATATACGTACGTACGTACGTACGTACGTACGTACACGTACGTACGTACGTACGTACGTACACGTACGTACGTACGTACGTACGTACGTACGTACGTACGTACGTACGTACGTACGTACGTAGGTAGGTATGTATGTATGTATGTATGTATGTATGTATGTATGTATGTATGTATGTATGTATGTATGTATGTATGTATGTATGTATGTATGTATGTATGTATGTATGTATGTATGTATGTATGTATGTATGTATGTATGTATGTATGTATGTATGTATGTATGTATGTATGTATGTATGTATGTATGTATGTATGTATGTATGTATGTATGTATGTATGTATGTATGTATGTATGTATGTATGTATGTATGTATGTATGTATGTATGTATGTATGTATGTATGTATGTATGTATGTATGTATGTATGTATGTATGTATGTATGTATGTATGTATGTATGTATGTATGTATGTATGTATGTATGTATGTATGTATGTATGTATGTATGTATGTATGTATGTATGTATGTATGTATGTATGTATGTATGTATGTATGTATGTATGTATGTATGTATGTATGTATGTATGTATGTATGTATGTATGTATGTATGTATGTATGTATGTATGTATGTATGTATGTATGTATGTATGTATGTATGTATGTATGTATGTATGTATGTATGTATGTATGTATGTATGTATGTATGTATGTATGTATGTATGTATGTATGTATGTATGTATGTATGTATGTATGTATGTATGTATGTATGTATGTATGTATGTATGTATGTATGTATGTATGTATGTATGTATGTATGTATGTATGTATGTATGTATGTATGTATGTATGTATGTATGTATGTATGTATGTATGTAGTATGTATGTATGTATGTATGTATGTATGTATGTATGTATGTATGTATGTATGTATGTATGTATGTATGTATGTATGTATGTATGTATGTATGTATGTATGTATGTATGTATGTATGTATGTATGTATGTATGTATGTATGTATGTATGTATGTATGTATGTATGTATGTATGTATGTATGTATGTATGTATGTATGTATGTATGTATGTATGTATGTATGTATGTATGTATGTATGTATGTATGTATGTATGTATGTATGTATGTATGTATGTATGTATGTATGTATGTATGTATGTATGTATGTATGTATGTATGTATGTATGTATGTATGTATGTATGTATGTATGTATGTATGTATGTATGTATGTATGTATGTATGTATGTATGTATGTATGTATGTATGTATGTATGTATGTATGTATGTATGTATGTATGTATGTATGTATGTATGTATGTATGTATGTATGTATGTATGTATGTATGTATGTATGTATGTATGTATGTATGTATGTATGTATGTATGTATGTATGTATGTATGTATGTATGTATATGTATGTATGTATGTATGTATGTATGTATGTATGTATGTATGTATGTATGTATGTATGTATGTATGTATGTATGTATGTATGTATGTATGTATGTATGTATGTATGTATGTATGTATGTATGTATGTATGTATGTATGTATGTATGTATGTATGTATGTATGTATGTATGTATGTATGTATGTATGTATGTATGTATGTATGTATGTATGTATGTATGTATGTATGTATGTATGTATGTATGTATGTATGTATGTATGTATGTATGTATGTATGTATGTATGTATGTATGTATGTATGTATGTATGTATGTATGTATGTATGTATGTATGTATGTATGTATGTATGTATGTATGTATGTATGTATGTATGTATGTATGTATGTATGTATGTATGTATGTATGTATGTATGTATGTATGTATGTATGTATGTATGTATGTATGTATGTATGTATGTATGTATGTATGTATGTATGTATGTATGTATGTATGTATGTATGTATGTATGTATGTATGTATGTATGTATGTATGTATGTATGTATGTATGTATGTATGTATGTATGTATGTATGTATGTATGTATGTATGTATGTATGTATGTATGTATGTATGTATGTATGTATGTATGTATGTATGTATGTATGTATGTATGTATGTATGTATGTATGTATGTATGTATGTATGTATGTATGTATGTATGTATGTATGTATGTATGTATGTATGTATGTATGTATGTATGTATGTATGTATGTATGTATGTATGTATGTATGTATGTATGTATGTATGTATGTATGTATGTATGTATGTATGTATGTATGTATGTATGTATGTATGTATGTATGTATGTATGTATGTATGTATGTATGTATGTATGTATGTATGTATGTATGTATGTATGTATGTATGTATATGTATGTATGTATGTATGTATGTATGTATGTATGTATGTATGTATGTATGTATGTATGTATGTATGTATGTATGTATGTATGTATGTATGTATGTAGTATGTATGTATGTATGTATGTATGTATGTATGTATGTATGTATGTATGTATGTATGTATGTATGTATGTATGTATGTATGTATGTATGTATGTATGTATGTATGTATGTATGTATGTATGTATGTATGTATGTATGTATGTATGTATGTATGTATGTATGTATGTATGTATGTATGTATGTATGTATGTATGTATGTATGTATGTATGTATGTATGTATGTATGTATGTATGTATGTATGTATGTATGTATGTATGTATGTATGTATGTATGTATGTATGTATGTATGTATGTATGTATGTATGTATGTATGTATGTATGTATGTATGTATGTATGTATGTATGTATGTATGTATGTATGTATGTATGTATGTATGTATGTATGTATGTATGTATGTATGTATGTATGTATGTATGTATGTATGTATGTATGTATGTATGTATGTATGTAAGTATGTATGTATGTATGTATGTATGTATGTATGTATGTATGTATGTATGTATGTATGTATGTATGTATGTATGTATGTATGTATGTATGTATGTATGTATGTATGTATGTATGTATGTATGTATGTATGTATGTATGTATGTATGTATGTATGTATGTATGTATGTATGTATGTAATGATGCATGCATGCATGCATGCATGCATGTATGTATGTATGTATGTATGTATGTATGTATGTATGTATGTATATGTATGTATGTATGTATGTATGTATGTATGTATGTATGTATGTATGTATGTATGTATGTATGTATGTATGTATGTATGTATGTATGTATGTATGTATGTATGTATGTATGTATGTATGTATGTATGTACGTACGTACGTACGTACGTACGTACGTACGTACGTACGTACGTACGTACTGTATGTATGTATGTATGTATGTATGTATGTATGTATGTATGTATGTATGTATGTATGTATGTATGTACGTACATGCATACATACATACATACATACATACATACATACATACATACATACATACATACATACATACATACATACATACATACATACATACATACATACATACATACATACATACATACATACATACATACATACATACATACATACATACATACATACATACATACATACATACATACATACATACATACATACATACATACATACATACAACATACATACATACATACATACATACATACATGCATGTGTGTCTGTCTGTCGTGTCTGTCTGTCGTGTCTGTCTGTCGTGTCTGTCTGTCGTGTCTGTCTGTCGTGTCTGTCTGTCGTGTCTGTCTGTCGTGTCTGTCTGTCGTGTCTGTCTGTCGTGTCTGTCTGTCTGTCGTGTCTGTCTGTCGTGTCTGTCTGTCGTGTCTGTCTGTCGTGTCTGTCTGTCGTGTCTGTCTGTCGTGTCTGTCTGTCGTGTCTGTCTGTCGTGTCTGTCTGTCGTGTCTGTCTGTCGTGTCTGTCTGTCGTGTCTGTCTGTCGTGTCTGTCTGTCGTGTCTGTCTGTCGTGTCTGTCTGTCGTGTCTGTCTGTCGTGTCTGTCTGTCGTGTCTGTCTGTCGTGTCTGTCTGTCTGTCGTGTCTGTCTGTCGTGTCTGTCTGTCGTGTCTGTCTGTCGTGTCTGTCTGTCGTGTCTGTCTGTCGTGTCTGTCTGTCGTGTCTGTCTGTCGTGTCTGTCTGTCGTGTCTGTCTGTCGTGTCTGTCTGTCGTGTCTGTCTGTCGTGTCTGTCTGTCGTGTCTGTCTGTCGTGTCTGTCTGTCGTGTCTGTCTGTCGTGTCTGTCTGTCGTGTCTGTCTGTCGTGTCTGTCTGTCGTGTCTGTCTGTCGTGTCTGTCTGTCGTGTCTGTCTGTCGTGTCTGTCTGTCTTGTCTGTCTGTCGTGTCGTGTCTGTCGTGTCTGTCGTGTCTGTCGTGTCTGTCGTGTCTGTCGTGTCTGTCGTGTCTGTCGTGTCTGTCGTGTCTGTCGTGTCTGTCGTGTCTGTCGTGTCTGTCGTGTCTGTCGTGTCTGTCGTGTCTGTCGTGTCTGTCGTGTCTGTCGTGTCTGTCGTGTCTGTCGTGTCTGTCGTGTCTGTCGTGTCTGTCGTGTCTGTCGTGTCTGTCGTGTCTGTCGTGTCTGTCGTGTCTGTCGTGTCTGTCGTGTCTGTCGTGTCTGTCGTGTCTGTCGTGTCTGTCGTGTCTGTCGTGTCTGTCGTGTCTGTCGTGTCTGTCGTGTCTGTCGTGTCTGTCGTGTCTGTCGTGTCTGTCGTGTCTGTCGTGTCTGTCGTGTCTGTCGTGTCTGTCGTGTCTGTCGTGTCTGTCGTGTCTGTCGTGTCTGTCGTGTCTGTCGTGTCTGTCGTGTCTGTCGTGTCTGTCGTGTCTGTCGTGTCTGTCGTGTCTGTCGTGTCTGTCGTGTCTGTCGTGTCTGTCGTGTCTGTCGTGTCTGTCGTGTCTGTCGTGTCTGTCGTGTCTGTCGTGTCTGTCGTGTCTGTCGTGTCTGTCGTGTCTGTCGTGTCTGTCGTGTCTGCCGTGTCTGCCGTGTCTGCCGTGTCTGTCGTGTCTGTCGTGTCTGTCGTGTCTGTCGTGTCTGTCGTGTCTGTCGTGTCTGTCGTGTCTGTCGTGTCTGTCGTGTCTGTCGTGTCTGTCGTGTCTGTCGTGTCTGTCTGTCTGTCTGTCTGTCTGTCTGTCTGTCTGTCTGTCTGTCTGTCTGTCGTGTCTGTCTGTCTGTGTCGTGTCTGTCTGTCTGTCTGTCTGTCTGTCGTGTCTGTCTGTCTGTCTGTCGTGTCTGTCTGTCTGTCTGTCTGTCTGTCTGTCGTGTCTGTCTGTCTGTCTGTCTGTCTGTCGTGTCTGTCTGTCTGTCTGTCGTGTCTGTCTGTCTGTCTGTCTGTCTGTCTGTCTGTCTGTCTGTCTGTCGTGTCTGTCTGTCTGTCTGTCTGTCGTGTCTGTCTGTCTGTCTGTCGTGTCTGTCTGTCGTGTCTGTCTGTCTGTCTGTCGTGTCTGTCTGTCTGTCTGTCTGTCTGTCTGTCTGTCTGTCTGTCTGTCTGTCGTCTGTCTGTCGTGTCTGTCTGTCTGTCTGTCGTGTCTGTCTGTCTGTCTGTCGTGTCTGTCTGTCTGTCTGTCGTGTCTGTCTGTCTGTCTGTCGTGTCTGTCTGTCTGTCTGTCTGTCGTGTCTGTCTGTCTGTCTGTCTGTCGTGTCTGTCTGTCTGTCTGTCGTGTCTGTCTGTCTGTCTGTCGTGTCTGTCTGTCTGTCTGTCGTGTCTGTCTGTCTGTCTGTCTGTCTGTCTGTCTGTCTGTCTGTCTGTCTGTCTGTCTGTCTGTCTGTCTGTCTGTCGTGTCGTGTCGTGTCGTGTCGTGTCTGTCTGTCTGTCTGTCGTGTCTGTCTGTCTGTCTGTCGTGTCTGTCTGTCTGTCTGTCTGTCTGTCTGTCTGTCTGTCTGTCTGTCTGTCTGTCTGTCTGTCTGTCTGTCTGTCTGTCTGTCGTGTCTGTCTGTCTGTCTGTCGTGTCTGTCTGTATGTCTGTCGTGTCTGTCTGTCTGTCTGTCTGTCTGTCTGTCTGTCTGTCTGTCTGTCTGTCTGTCTGTCTGTCTGTCTGTCTGTCTGTCTGTCTGTCTGTCTGTCTGTCTGTCTGTCTGTCTGTCTGTCTGTCTGTCTGTCGTGTCTGTCTGTCTGTCTGTCGTGTCTGTCTGTCTGTCTGTCTGTCTGTCTGTCTGTCTGTCTGTCTGTCTGTCTGTCTGTCTGTCTGTCTGTCTGTCTGTCTGTCTGTCTGTCTGTCTGTCTGTCTGTCTGTCTGTCTGTCTGTCGTGTCTGTCTGTCTGTCTGTCGTGTCTGTCTGTCTGTCTGTCTGTCGTGTCTGTCTGTCTGTCTGTCGTGTCTGTCTGTCTGTCTGTCTGTCGTGTCTGTCTGTCTGTCTGTCGTGTCTGTCTGTCTGTCTGTCGTGTCGGTCGGTCGTGTCGTGTCGTGTCTGTCGTGTCTGTCTGTCTGTCTGTCGTGTCTGTCTGTCTGTCTGTCGTGTCTGTCTGTCTGTCTGTCGTGTCTGTCTGTCTGTCTGTCGTGTCTGTCTGTCTGTCTGTCGTGTCTGTCTGTCTGTCTGTCGTGTCTGTCTGTCTGTCTGTCTGTCGTGTCTGTCTGTCTGTCTGTCGTGTCTGTCTGTCTGTCTGTCTGTCTGTCTGTCTGTCTGTCGTGTCTGTCTGTCTGTCTGTCTGTCTGTCTGTCTGTCTGTCTGTCGTGTCTGTCTGTCTGTCTGTCGTGTCTGTCTGTCTGTCTGTCTGTCGTGTCTGTCTGTCTGTCTGTCGTGTCTGTCTGTCTGTCTGTCTGTCTGTCTGTCTGTCTGTCTGTCGTGTCTGTCTGTCTGTCTGTCGTGTCTGTCTGTCTGTCTGTCGTGTCTGTCTGTCTGTCTGTCTGTCTGTCTGTCTGTCTGTCGTGTCTGTCTGTCTGTCTGTCGTGTCTGTCTGTCTGTCTGTCTGTCTGTCTGTCTGTCTGTCTGTCTGTCTGTCTGTCTGTCTGTCTGTCTGTCTGTCTGTCTGTCTGTCTGTCTGTCTGTCTGTCTGTCTGTCTGTCTGTCTGTCGTGTCGTGTCTGTCTGTCTGTCTGTCTGTCTGTCGTGTCTGTCTGTCTGTCTGTCGTGTCTGTCTGTCTGTCTGTCTGTCTGTCTGTCTGTCTGTCTGTCTGTCTGTCTGTCGTGTCTGTCTGTCTGTCTGTCTGTCTGTCGTGTCTGTCTGTCTGTCTGTCTGTCGTGTCTGTCTGTCTGTCTGTCTGTCTGTCTGTCTGTCGTGTCTGTCTGTCTGTCTGTCTGTCTGTCGTGTCTGTCTGTCTGTCTGTCTGTCTGTCTGTCGTGTCTGTCTGTCTGTCTGTCTGTCGTGTCTGTCTGTCTGTCTGTCGTGTCTGTCTGTCTGTCTGTCGTGTCTGTCTGTCTGTCTGTCTGTCTGTCTGTCTGTCTGTCTGTCTGTCTGTCTGTCTGTCTGTCTGTCTGTCTGTCTGTCTGTCTGTCTGTCTGTCTGTCTGTCTGTCTGTCTGTCTGTCTGTCGGTCTGTCTGTCTGTCTGTCTGTCTGTCTGTCTGTCTGTCTGTCTGTCTGTCTGTCTGTCGTGTCTGTCTGTCTGTCTGTCGTGTCTGTCTGTCTGTCTGTCGTGTCTGTCTGTCTGTCTGTCTGTCGTGTCTGTCTGTCTGTCTGTCGTGTCGTGTCTGTCTGTCGTGTCTGTCTGTCTGTCTGTCGTGTCTGTCTGTCTGTCTGTCTGTCGTGTCTGTCTGTCTGTCTGTCTGTCGTGTCTGTCTGTCTGTCTGTCGTGTCTGTCTGTCTGTCTGTCTGTCGTGTCTGTCTGTCTGTCTGTCGTGTCTGTCTGTCTGTCTGTCTGTCTGTCTGTCTGTCTGTCTGTCTGTCTGTCTGTCTGTCTGTCTGTCTGTCTGTCTGTCTGTCTGTCTGTCTGTCTGTCTGTCTGTCTGTCTGTCGTGTCTGTCTGTCTGTCTGTCTGTCTGTCTGTCTGTCTGTCGTGTCTGTCTGTCTGTCTGTCTGTCTGTCTGTCGGTCTGTCTGTCTGTCTGTCTGTCGTGTCTGTCTGTCTGTCGTCGGTCTGTCTGTCTGTCTGTCTGTCTGTCTGTCTGTCGTCTGTCTGTCTGTCTGTCGTGTCTGTCTGTCTGTCTGTCTGTCGTGTCTGTCTGTCTGTCTGTCTGTCGTGTCTGTCTGTCTGTCTGTCTGTCGTGTCTGTCTGTCTGTCTGTCTGTCTGTCGTGTCTGTCTGTCTGTCTGTCTGTCTGTCTGTCTGTCTGTCTGTCTGTCTGTCTGTCTGTCTGTCTGTCTGTCTGTCTGTCTGTCTGTCTGTCTGTCTGTCTGTCTGTCTGTCTGTCTGTCGTGTCTGTCTGTCTGTCTGTCTGTCTGTCTGTCTGTGTCTGTCTGTCTGTCTGTCGTGTCTGTCTGTCTGTCGTGTCTGTCTGTCTGTATGTCGTGTCTGTCTGTCTGTCTGTCGTGTCTGTCTGTCTGTCTGTCTGTCGTCGTTGTCGTGG